>APFE030381916.1:0-38933 GCA_000404065.3 Pinus taeda | reverse complement strand
TGACACCCTTGGAGATTCTTCTTCTTCCTTTCTTTGTACTTCAAGACTTGGTTCATCCTTTTGTGCTTATTACCTATTGTATTTTCCATCCTTTGTGCCATCTATTTCTTCCTCCTATTCTTTAGGCTCTTCTTCCTCTTCGTCATGTTCTTCTTATTCAGACTCTTCTCCCTCTTCTTCATGTTCTTCTTATTCAGACTCTTCTCCCTCTTCTTCATGTTCTTCTTATTTAGACTCTTCTCCCTCTTCTTTATCACTAGAAGTAGGGTCACTGTCATACTCAATGGCTTGTATTTCATATTCTTCATTCATGTCTGCAAATGTGGACCGCATAATAGGGATTCTCGAGTTGTTTAGGGCATCTTCTAGTATGAGTTTGACCAATCCAAGATATGATAACTATTGATGGTTCCCTTCTTTGATGCTCATGTATATCATTGTTTGTAAAAGATAGTAAGGCACACTAAGTCTTCTATGAGGAGGCATCTCTTCTCTGAATCTCAGCTCATGGAGGAGTCTAAACTGGTACCCATAGACTATACTGAGTCTACCCTCACAAGAAATATACTTGATTATGTGATAGTTTACTTGATTCCATGGATATGGAATGCTTTCCCTTCTAACCCAATTTTTGTCTTCAATCAGTTCTTCTCCTTCCATGAAAAAAACATTCTATGCAAGGGTGTTGCTAGATTTGTCCTCTTTTCTTCACTGCAACCCTAGAGGAAGTGTAGTGATCCTGCTAATTCTCTCAGGGGTAATTGTTACTAAAAACCCCTCACTTACAATAGTGGCATTGGATCTAGCTAGAGGTATGAGTAACATTGCAAATTCCCTAGCTACATCATCATCATATCCCCTAAGTAGCTCGAAGAACCCCAACCATTGATGCCTTGTAAATATTTCTACCATAGGAGGATGTTGGTGTATTTTGGTTGTTTGTGGGCTCCCTTTTGTTGAAACCCCCTGTCATATTTTCTCTCTGTAAACCTGTTTGTATGAGGTTTGGGTGGCTATCGCTTAAGAACTTCTCTAGGTGATGAAGGTTTAGAGTTTACCCTACAAAATATTTCACAGAAATCTATCTATCTCTATGCACCCTACAAATACTTAAAAGAAATGAAACTTTCTTTCCTTTTTTCTTTACATATGAAAGCACAGAGGATATGGCACCTACCTTCCTATGCAATTCTTTGGCGATGAGAATTCTTGAATTTCTAGCCCTAGGCACCCACTTACAACATTTGTGACAATTCTTTGTGTTTTATGTAGCTTTCCTATAGTTTCCTATAGGTGCTCATTATTTCCTGTCGTTTCTCTGTGTTTCCTATAGGTGCTCACTACAGGTAGGCTGAGACTCAATTTTCCTTTCGATGGCTCCTCAAGGTTATCTCCGCTCTCAAACTTTCGAAATAACAATACTTTTCATGGAAGTCAGTTAATATTTATATTTATGGATGGTTTCATTGAGTTATGTGTTGAATGGTCGAGTACTTATTTCTCCTTTTGGACCATTCGTCCCACTACTAGTTAATCATGCCACCCTTCCTCGTAATCATCACCCAATTATGTTCACCGTAACTTGACCACCTTTCTAATTTATTCCCCTTTTGAAGTGACCTTGCTACGTGTCCAACTGACTAACACTTTTCTTTTCGTTATTGAACTGAGGGTGGCCAAGTTAACTAGCCACCTTCGCTTATAAAATCCACTTCCTACATATTCCTACAATTTAATCATATTCATACTTATGAGGGAGTATTGATGAGGTGACATACTTGTTCTCCTTTTCCTTTCTAAAGCATGCTAGAGAGTGGTGTTTCTATACAGATCATGACCCAAGTACATCTTCTTGATTGCCTTTTTCTTTGTTGTTGATCTTATTTTGCTAATGGGTTGTTTTCTTGATGATGTGCAGGTGTTGACTTCCTCTGTTGCTGCTGAGCTCTAGAGGAGTTTCTTTTTTTTTTGTAGTTATGCTTCCCCTCTTTCAATCATTGTGCTAAAGGTTAGTCCTGGAATTGTTGTTTCTTCATAATAGGCTGCTACAGTATTTCCTACAGGAAAACTACAGGATGTCCTGTAGCTGCCACTTTTTTTGAATTTTTGTGTCCTTTCTCTGCTTGGAGGGGGAATATGTATTGGAATGAGTGGAAGGTGTGGCCATGGAGTGGTAGGTGAGGTAGGCTATGGGTGGCATGCCTCTTTGATTTTCTTTTCTCTTTTTTCTTCATTTTTTCTATTTTTTTCTAACTTGATTTTTTTTATGGACATAGGGAGTGACATGGTCATGAAGGAGGTTGGTTGAGGTCTAGTGAAGTCAATGGCCTTCTTTTTTAATACAAAAATAGGCCTACATCATAATTTCTCCGTCAGACTGCCTTTCTTGTAGATTTTTAGGACTTCTTGTAGTATTATAGGAAACTCCTCTATTAATTACATGAAATCCTGTAGAAAGCACAAAATTGCCTGAAATTTGAATTTTCCTGTTGTTGGAGATGAGTATGGATGAATGAACATGGGAATTATTAAGGAGATGAAATGGATAGATAAAATCATGGGTTTTTGTAGGGATTGCTTCGCTCTGATGTGTGTGTCCATTATCTTCTTTAAAAACTTGCAAAAACTAGAATTGTTATGAGTGGGCAGGTTTGAGGTCCCTACTATTATTTTTGTGCTTTCTCTCTCTCTTTTTTTTTGAAAGACAACCTGGTTGCCTCAAAGGAGTTTTTCATCCTAGTTCACTACCCTGGGTTCCTCAAAAGAAGTTTTCACTGAGATGTATTATATTTTTCCCTTTTTTATTTTATTTTTTCTCTCTTTTTTTTTTAACACTCTTGGGCTGCCTTAAAGAGGTTTTCAGCCTAAGAGTTGGCCTCAAGTGCCTCATGGAGGTTTTCACCTATGTCTCTTTATTTTTTTCTTTTACTTTTTTCAAAACTTCAACAGAGCTCAAGAACTTGGTGAGGTGGAAGCCAAGACTCCTTCAATCACCATTACTGCCTTGTTGATGCTACTGATGAACGCCTTCTTTGAAAAAGTATTTTTATAGACTTTCAACCTATACCCATTAACAACCAAAGGGATGCCTTCTTCATCAATGGTTCTTATATGAACAACACCATTATCATGAAATTTCCTATCACATATGGTCCCAACCGTCTGATCATCAACTTGCCTTTGAAATCTTTATACGAGAGTCATACAGAAGGGCCCAATCACCTTCTTGAAACAGTTTGTCTTTGATATTTTTTCATGTCACAATTCTCTTTGTACTTGAGTCACTTCTTTGTACAGGATGGCATGCATCCTAAATTCATCTAACCCATTTAGCTAGAGAAATCTCTCTTGTTGTGCTCTAGTGACATCTATATCCAATTGTGCTACCATCCTTAAGGTGTTGTACTAAAATTCAATGGACATTAGAGTCTTCTTCCCATAGACCAAATCATAAGGGGTGAAGCTGGTGGTGGTCTTCCAAGTTGTATTGTAGTCCTAAGTGGCCTCCACTAGTTTGTCTGCCCAATCCTTCCTACTCCTGCTAACCACTTTGGTCTGAATGCTTTCCATTGCTCTGTTGGTGACTTTTACTTGTCCATTAGCTTGAGGGTGGTAAGGAATTGAATTTTTGTGCTTTATCTTATGTTGTCTTAAGAGATTCTCAATCATGTGTGAGGTGAATTAATTGCCTTGATCACTGACTAGCTCTCTAGGGTATCCAAACTTGTTAAACACATTCTCCCTCAAGAACTCAACCACTTTTTCGTTTGTGGCTACCTTGATAGTTTTGGTTTCAGCCCACTTTTTTAAGTAGTTGGTGCACACAATGATGTAAATTTTCTCTCCGGATGGAGGATCAATGGGCCCAATGAAATCCATGCCCCACTTGTCAAATGGCTCAAAAGTCACTTGAGGTTGTAAAGGAATTTCATCCCTGGGAGAAGGTGTCCCCATCCTTTGGCACCGACCACAGTGGCTGGTATACCTTCTTGCATCCTGGTGGGGAGTGGGCTAGTAATAGCCAGCTTGTAGTACCTTGAGTGTTGTCTTTTGGCTGCATAGTGACATCCACAAGGCCCATAATGACAAGCCAGAAGGATGCCAAAAACTTCCTCCTCCTTGACACATCTTCTTAGAATTTGATTTGGTCCCAAATTGATGAGATTTCCCCCAATCCAAGTGAATGGGGCACTTTTCCTTATAATTTTGCTCTTCTCCTTGGAGGACATATTTAGAGGGAACTGTGCAGCTATTAAGTAGTTGGCTATGTCAACAAACCATGGAGAGAGAACTGAAATGGAAAATAAATGCTCATCTCGCAGCTAGTCATCCACCATTCCTTCCTCACCTACGAGAAAAGTCAATCTGGACAGAAAATATGCAGCTACATTTTCTCTTCCAGGCTTATCAATAATAGTTAGATCAAATTGTTGTAACAAAAGTAACCATCTAATAGTTCGAGCATTCACATCAGGTTTGTTCATCAAATATTTAATGGTAGCATGGTCAGTATGTACAAATGTATGGTAACCGATAATGTAATGTCTAAATTTATTCAGTGAATGGACAATAGCTAGGAGCTCTTTTTCAGTCACTATGTAGTTTAACTCGGCTTTGGACATATTTTTGTTGATGAAATAAATGGCATAAGGTATCTTGTCATCTATCTAGCCTAGATCTGCTCCTATAGCTTTGTGAGAGGCGTCAGCATGTATATGAAAAGGAAGAGCCCAATTTGGGACTCAGAGAATAGGTGCAGTAGTAAACTTGTCCTTTAGGGTTTCTAGGGCCTCTTGGCAGCTTTCTAACCATAAAAATTCAAAGTCCTTGGCTAATAGACCAAACAAGGGTGAGGCTACCTTGCTAAAGTCGTTTATGAATCTCTTATAGTATCTGGCCAAGCCTAAAAAACTTCTGACATCCAGCTGCTTCTGAGGAGTAGGGACCCTCTTTATGATAGCTATCTTCTTTGGGTCTACTTTCACTCCTTCCTGGGATATTGAGTGACCTAGAACAGTCCCTACAGTCATTAAGAATTCACACTTCTCGAGACTAAGGGATAAGTTCATTTCAATGCATTTGCTTAACACCTCTCCTAGGTTAGAGAGAGCCTCCAGGAAATCACACCCATAGGGGGTGAAATCATCCATATAAATTTACACATAATCATGGACTATCTCTACAAAGGTGCTCAGGACTGCTCTCTGGAAAGTGGCAGGGGAATTTCATAAACCAAAAATAAGGACCCTATAAGAAAAGGTACTCCAAGGATAGGTGAAGGTGCTTTTATCTTGGTCCTCTGGGCTGATATGGATTTGATTGTAACCACTATATCCATCCAGGAAAGAGAAGAAATTCTTTCGTCCTAGAGCATCTAATACATGGTCAATGAAAGGTAGAGGGAAATGGTCTGTTTCTGTGGCTCTGTTTAGCTCTCGGTAATCCACAATTATCATCCACTTCCCATTTTTCTTTGAAACCAGAATTGAAGGAGACCCACTCACTATCTGAGATGGGGCAAATGAACCCTTCATCCAATAACTTCTCCAGTTCTTTTTTGACTATATCCTTGAGGGTTGGGTTCATTGTCCTCTAATATTGGTGGACTAGCTTGCAACCTTCCTTGATGTAAATGTGGTGAGTACACACTGAAGGGTGCACTCCCTTCATTTCCTTGTAACTCCAAGAAAAGGCATCCAAATGCTTTCTTAGCATGTCACGTAACTCCTCTTCTTGGTGTATAGAGAGAGAGGGTTGATTTTCAATGCTCTTCCAGGGATAAATTCTATCATCTTGACATGAGAAGGGTTTGAGTCCTCTAAGAATAGATCAATCTGAGGGTCGTCTTTGACTTCCTTTACTAACTCCTGAAGAGACATGGTGTTGGGGGATTGATTTTGGAGGATGTGTTCAATCAGGTCATCTTCATCAGGTTGCCCCCATCTTATATTAACATCTAGGGTATAGATTGGGGAAGAGTAGACTTCATCCTCTTCCTCCTCTTCTAACCATAAGGGTAAGTCATGCTCTAGAGATTGTTGAGCACTGGTTGAGCAGGAGGGTACAATACCGCTTGGATAGATGCCCATTTTGAATGGTCATGTTCCCAGCCCTGCAGCTTATGTAAGCATCGACAGTGGCTAACCATGGCCTTCCAAGGATGAGAGGATAACCATTAAACTTGGTCTTAGGTTGGAGAACTAAGAATTTCAGCAAGGTATTCCCAAGAATCAATGGAGACCATCACATCCTCAATAATTCCCTCAGGAGCTACTGTGGATCTATCCACAAGCTGCAAAATTGTTGTGGTCTTTCTTAATGATCCCTGGAGATTCAGTTTAAGCATAGTCTCCTTAGTAATCACATTGATGGTAGCCCCAAGATCGATCAAGGTATGGGGGACAATGGTGTCATCAATGTGTACATCTACTACAGGAATTTCAAGATCTAGATACTTTGGGAAAATCATCCACCTCAGCCTTAAGTCAGATAGTTGTCCAATGAAATTAATGGTAGGGATGTCCTTCTTTCACCTTCCCAGATGTTTAAAACACTTTTCCTTGATCAACGTTTTATATATTAGGACATCTTTAATACCTTGGAGAAGCGAGATTTTGACACAGATTTTTCAACTCACCCAGAAGTTCAGTCTCTTTTAGTGTGGTGGATAGGATGGGCTAATCTCTCAGGAAAAGGAGGTGGATTTTCTTGAGGGACACTTTCCTCTTTTTCCAATTCACGCTCCTCAGTTGGATATGGAGGTTGATTATCTGGAAGCACTCTTCCAAACCTGAGGTTAATCTCATGAATTTCAGCATCACAGGAAGGGTCAGATGCTTATCCATTGTAGCCTGTTTGTTGTTCTGGTTCAGATTTTTTTGGGTAGGCATGTGAGGTTATTTAGGTGGAGAAGGGTGTAGGAGCTATGTTTGAGATGGAGGTAGAGGAAATAGAGCTGGATCTTGGTTGTATGGGGGCCTCCATCCTTTGGATGGTGCACTCCTCTGAGGTTGTGGAGGATGATATGGCTGAAATGGTTGGTTGGCAAATTGAGAATGGTATTGATGTGCAAAAGACCAGGGAGAAGGTGTGGATCACGAAGGATGAGCATGAGGAAACCAAGGGGGAATGGATGTATTCTGATTAGGGTTGTAATATGAATAGGATGCCCCTTGCATGCCTTGATGGTATGGTCGATGTCCTTGAGGCCTCCTTTGGTTGATGTAGCAGATTTGTTCAGTCACCTCTTCGGTTCCCTGATACACAACTTTTAATCTAGACAGGGAAGGGCACTTGTCTTTGGAGTGTTCTTCCTCACAGTCCAAGCAAATGTCTATGAGATTTAATGGAAAATTCGTTCCTACGGTGCCTTCTAGTGCATCTAGGGAAAAAGATAGCTAATTCTCTCTCTGCTTCCTCCTGCTTTCTCTTGATCTGTATGGTGTCCATCTGCAGAGTAAGGGTATGCAACACTTCACTCTTAAAGCCTTCAAAAATATTCCCAATTTCACTTTTTATGGATGTGTTGGAAGAGGACAAATTGGCCATAGCTTGACTAGCCATACCCTTCTTTCTAGCTACCCTAGAATGATTCTTGAAAACTGTCTTGACATCATCATAGGGTAACTGGTAGATATCCCCTCCTAGCAACAAGTTTATGGTTTCTAGGAGATCTTACTTGACCCCCCTGAGAAGGACTAACTTAAGTGATTTAGGATCAAGGGTGAACCTAGCCCTTTTGTAACTGAGATGGAATCTTTCCTCATAATCTTCTAAAGATTTATCATGTCCTAAGGTCATTCTAAAAATTTCCTCTTTGGTATCTTTGGACCTACAATAGTCCCTAAACTTGTTGTTGAAGGCTTGTTGCATCCAAGCCCAAGTGGTGATACTATCCCCATGTAAACCTGTGAACCAGCACAAAGCTACATATTTGAGAGTGGATGGGAATAATTTCAACTTTTGATCATTAGAGGTGTAATCATAAGTTTTGTATATGACAAAAAGCTCAAACAAAAATGCATCTAGGTCTTATGAGGTCAGGCCATGGAAGTGAGGAAGAGCAAAGCGTCTTATGTTTTTCATCTTAGCATCCCCATTAGTTTCTCTGATGGGAAAAGCACACTCAGCTCTATCTATGTCCCACCTTTCATTTCTATTTTCATCCATGGCGTAAGTTGGTGGAATGATCTCTTGTTCTTCCCCGATAGGCTGTTCAAAAAATATCTGGTTGTTCACCTAATGGGTCCTCTGGCTCACAGCCACCGAAGAAGAGGGAAGGTTGGTTGTTTGATGTGGTGGGGGTATTTGGCAAAAAAATTCCTAATTTTCTCTACTCCTACGAGGCATGAAAGGAGTTTTTTTTTTTTTTTTTTTGAAGTTCTTGTAGAATGGAAAGAAAAAAATCCAAGTTGTAACTACTTGTTGAATGAAACTAATTGCAAAATGAAAAGAAAGAAAAACCAAATTGCAACTACTTGTTGAATGGGACTATTTCCAAAATGAGAAAGAAAGAAAGCAGAAATCACATCTACTCATACACGTCCCTGGCAACGACACCAAAAATAGTGATGGGCACCAGTGTTGCAACTCCTGGGGTTACCAACTTGACTTCATCAACCCGGGGTACGTAAAAACTTGGAGGTGATAGTGTTCTATACACAAATAGATGTAATGGCCCACTCTTGTCACTATTAAACTGGGGTGATAAGCCAATAAGGTTTCTCAAACCAGCCTTCTATTGACTAGAAGAAGTCTAACTACCAGTTGGAGAAGGGATAATTATCCTAAATAAAGGAAATAAATGCTTCTTATTTTAAAGAATGAAAGACTAAATTGGAAGATGCTTGTAAAGTAACATGAAATCCTTTATCTACTCATTGACACGTTTTGCTTGCAAAAGAAACCTAGTTTAACCCTATTTATCACATGTGATGATTTAAACTAACTGAGCATGGAATCTGATCTTGGGAGTATTCACTACTGCATGCATGTGCTAATTAGGAAATAAAAAGAACTCTTTTTATTTATCTTTTCATTTTATGAATGTAAATGCTAATGTTTCCTTATTATTTGGCAAGGGAGACAGGTATGAAGGAAGAGGGTTAGAATGGTCTTGATGGAAGTAGAGGCCTAATCCTAGCTTTAGTGATGATTTTTCTCAATTCAGGTTCAGAACAGGTTACTACAGGAAAACTATTGGATATCTTAGTTCTCCTACAGGATCCCCTGATTTACTACATGAATAGGTCGAAATATTAGGAAGTGGTTTATAAGGTGGAATGAAGCTTGGGAAAGGTAGATAATGGGAGAATAAGGCATGATGGGGGTTAACACTACCCAAAGCTCAAGCAAGTATTTCAAGATGGTTGGATTTACCCAATGGAAATGGTGATTTCTTATTATAAAACAAGAATTCAGATTGAGATTTTAGTGGATTTTTTAAGATATGGGTGGATAAGGTTTGGATGAGTCAAATGAGATGAGGTATCCCTACAATGTAGAACCTCATAAACAAACACGCATTCTTGTCTGCATCTATACACAAATGCAACTATACATAGGAAAGATTTATTAAATGGAAGAAAATATAGCTATTACCATCTAATCGTTAAGTGCATGAGTGGAAGTGCTTTGAAACCAATACATACTTAAGAGATTAAAAATAACAATGCAACTCAACTTAAGAGACTTAAAGACAAAGGCCTACTCATCAAGGAACCCTAGCTTATGCAACAAAGCAAGAACTCTATTTTTGGACTGTATGGAAGTGTCCCTCAAGTCATGATCCCAAAAGAGAGAGATGAGGTGAAAACCACTATCACCAGATTTTTTGAAATACCTTTTGTCACTATGATTCCACTGTTCTAACTACCCACAAATGGAAGAAAACTAATTAATCATACAAATACTTGCAAACTAAAAACACCAAAATCAGTTCAACAGTGAACTATGAATGTAATATAAGCATACATCTACAAAACGAGGAACCTCTTATGCTAGGGTTGGGCCCTAACCCAAGAGCCTTAGCCTTCTGAGTCAACTTAGTGCTGGATCAAGGGAATGCTTCTCATTTTCATTAAAATATAAAAAATACACAAGTGTGATTAGTCACAATGTTCCAACTTGAAAATTATTCTTGGCTATAATGAACAAAAATCCGAATCCTAATGAGGCTCTAGGCCTTGTTATTTATACAATTGAAGTTACCAACAACTTCCTTAATTTTAGGGAGGCTTGGCTCCCAATCTCAAGATCAACTGGTCTTCAACTATCACTGGCTTGGCTGCCAATGATCTTAATGGCTCAGTTTCCTACAACTCTGAGCTGATGAGATTCGATGGAGGAATCTTTGAGTGAGTGAGGATTTAAGGAGGGAGATCATCTCCTAAAATCCCTCTTGCTTGTCTCCTTCGATTTCCTGCACTTTAATTAGCCAAAATTTTCTCCAAAAACTGCAATCAATGCACATTATACCAAGTCTAGACATGATATCTCATCTTTACCCTTCTCATTAAGCAAAATATAACAAAACATGTAAAGAATTATGAGAAAAGTTGATTTTAATAAGATGGAGAGTTGTATTAAGGTCCATATAATTTACCCATTGACAAGCCTCATCAATTTGCATTTAGTTGGTACATTTTGCATTTAATCATTCCTATAATGTTAGTATATGATTATTAGGTTTTGTTTAAATTTGTTTTGTCTTGACTTATTTAAAATGATCCTATTAAAATTGCAAATTACAAAATGTGGTGTGCATTTTTCATTTGAATGAATCAAGTATAATTTGAAGTAGATGGCTAAAACAATGATAACTTAAAATTGCATTATAAAATATGGTACATGTACATTTTGTGTTCATATATAGAAAGGCTACTATGGATGTCGATTGATAGTTAAGTTTTAATATAAAGTTCTTTGAATGCACATTTACATAAGATAGATAAAATTGCATTATAAAACATTGCCCACAATTTGCATGATGCATGCATGGTTTGATGCTTTTAAATGTTTTACATATTTTCATTTAGTTGGTACATTTTGCACTCAATCATTCTTATAATGTTAGTATATGATTCTTAGGTTTTGTTTAAAGTTGCTTTTCTTGAATTATTAAAAATGAATCTATTAAAATTGCAAATTATAAAATGTGTTCTCCATTTTGCATTTGCATGAATCAAGTATAATTCGATGTAGATGTTTAAAACAATGATAGCTTAAAAATGTATTATAAAATATGGTACATGTAAATTTTTCATTCATGTATAGAAAGCTGACTATGGATGTTGGTTGATAGTTAACTTTGAATATAAAGCTCTTTGAATGCACATTTACATAAGCTAGATAAAATTGCATTATAAAACATGACCCACAATTTGCATGATGTATGCATGGCATGATGCTTTTAAATGTTTTACATATTTGCATTTAGTTGGTACATCTTGCATTCAATAATTTCTATAATGTTAGTAGATGATTATTAGGTTTTGTTTAAAGTTGTTTTGTCTTCAAGGCTCATTTCAAATGAATCTTTCAAAATTGCAAATTACAAAATGTGGTCTGCCTTTTGCATTTGAATGAATCAAGTATAATTCGATGTAGATGTCAAACACCAATTTCGAAGATGCATGTTCATGGTTTGATTCTTTTAAAGGTTTTACATATAATTTCAGTTCATGAATATGTAGAAATGAAAATAAATTTGCATTTAGTTGGTACATTTTGCATTTAATCATTCCTATAATGTTAGTAAATTATTCTTAGTAAATGACTCAACCAATCACAATAAAAAATTAACAGAGAAGTAACAATGCCTGAATCAAACCAGTATAATCACAAATTAATAGAGTAGTAACAACGCAATATACATCACAAATTAACAGAGTAGTAAATCCCCAATACAGGTCTACATAACGAGAAATATACATATAACTTTGTAACCCAATACAAGACCCAATTAATATCTCTTTCACATCATCACATTCTTAATAATGTACAACTTAAGAGTGCACAAAAAGAAATACTAACAATGTACTTGACTCTAAGTTCTCCAATATGAATCCAAGTATCTAAGGAATTGTTGGGATGTTCAATTAAATTTTTTTAATGGAATGCCATCTTCAATGATCCGTTCATGGTCAAATTTTGAAATTTTCCATTTTTAACTTTCAATTGTTTTTTTATTGATCTTCTATAAACTTTATGCGCGTTGCACACACCAAGTGACTACATTAATCACTTATGGCATCAGGTTGATAGTCTTGAAAGTAAACATTACTCTCATTTTGGTGAGTTTCTTGGAAAAAATAACCTTTCAGTATAGTATACCCTCTCTCATATATAAAATTGTTATCATCATAGTCTTCTAATAACTTCATCTTTTGTTCAGTGCACCACATCAAATAATACTTGACATTTTCTATGTTGTTAGTGGGTGCAAATCTAGCAAAAACATCTCTTGCACAATAAAACAAGTGTAAATTCAAATCATAATTTACACGAAACTAATTTTATCAATATGGACTCGATTTTATTATCTATTTTTGGAGCCCTATATTTTAACTATTATCTATCTATATATATTGTTTTAAAACATATATCTATTATATTTATATATATATTATATTATTTATATAATTCTAATCAATTTAATGTTATTTCTGTAACAAGATTAGAAATGACCACCTTCAAGCTATATAGCTCTCTGGTCACTCTTCAAAGCTTGCAACTGACATTCCCCTTTGTATTTAGTTTTGTATGTTGCCAAGGTTTTACGTACATATTTTTTTCACAAACCTCATTGGATTATGTGTCCTTTATGCAAATAGGAAAAAAATAGTAATGTTTTCCTTTATCAAAATGCAAAATCATTTCGGTTTATCCTTTGTTTTAATTGAATGCAATTTTTGAGTACTTTTACTATTTCAGCTTCATATGTAATCGATCTATCTACATCCTTGACTCCAATATGCCAAAAAAAACTATTGTAAATTAAAACAACAATTTAAATATTTTTATTTAAAATACAATCTATATATGTTGAAGAGAATCATTGTCATATTGTTTAAACTATATAATTTATAGATGTTTAGAATTAAAAGAAATAATAAAAATGATCATATATTAAAACTATATACAAGTTAATTTGTACATATATGTACATACCTTCGTACCTCCCTTGATGGTTTACTTTGATATCTTAGTGCAGCATCACACCATTGAAAAACTTGTTTAGCTGAAACAAGTCTATTTGCAAAGTGGTCCATTTGATATCTTCGAAGTGCTCATTTTATACATGACCCTCCACCATCATGTTCTCCTTTTCCATGACCAGTCTCAAAGAAATTCCAATGATGTTTAATGTGGGTTTTCTTATGAAGACGACAAAACCAAAAGAATGATCTTGAAGATTTGAATTGACCTGCACATCCATCTAACCATATCCAATGTTCATTTAATTTTATTCCACGACATTTCAATGAGTCATAAATCTTATCGAAACAATGTTGTACAAAATGTGTATCATGTGATATAAAAGTGATATTTTTTAATATCATGTCTATTCTCACTAGTGTTTTCCATATCATCAACATTTTGTTCAACATGTCTATATAGAATATGTATAAGCATAGAGACTTGGTCAAAATGATAATATTCACTTTGTATTTCATTTTGTGCAACAAATTTGTAATTCTTTGCAAAATCAACTGTTAACAAAATGGTCCCTGGTGGAAACATTTTAGAGGATTTTTTGAATTGAAGGTCCTGCCATTGAGCTCTATGTGAATGGTTGGTGTACTTATAAATTTCTGTCTCAAATTTCTTCAAAGACTCTATCACACGAATTTCTTCTTCTTGTAATTCAATCATTTTAGCACTTGTACTTTTATTTGAACTAATCGATGTATGGATATGTTCATATCTCTTTCATTTCACTTTTAGGTTAGACAATGATTGATCATTTATATCATTAGAATATTTGTGTGAAATAAAGTCAAATTTCCACAATGATCACATTTCTTACCACCAACACATTTCTTTTGGTAAAATAATTCATGACTTTCCCTTTCACATAGAATTTTGGATATGAAACCATGGATAGTGGAAGGAGGAGGTGAATATTTCAAAAATGTTTTACCAAAATTAAAGAAGTTGTCATAATATAATCGAAATTCCACATAATAACGACAATAAGTGTCACGTACAGTGATAGGTTTCACATACCATGGTTTTTGTTGCACAAAAGTACCGATTGAGACATTAATTCCACGGTTCTCTTCTATGAACTTATTGAACAAATCTATCTAAGTGGTGTCCAAGATATGTTTTGCATGTTCTTTATACTGATTTCGTGCTATTCTTTGCCACATCACATCTATTGCTTTTGGTGAAACACGTGAATTTTTCATCCAATATTCATATATTATTTTTTTAACATCTTCTCCAAGTCTATCTGTGTATGGTTTCCTACAAATCACTGTCAAACAAGCGAGTTCATCATTTACATATATTTGTAATCGAAATTTCCTATGTTTGTGCAATGTTTTTCATGAGGCCCCTACTATTTTTGCCATAGATTTTACCAAATGATTTTCTTTAGTACTTCATGAAACCACTACCATTTGTATTGCTCTACGTGCATTTATATTACTTGTCTTTCTAGATCTTCCAATTGATTTTAAAGCACTATTTATATTTTGAATCACATTTTCCTTAACCTTTTTATCTTTAGTTGATTTTCAAATACCCAATAGAGTTATAGCGTCTTTTAATTTCTTTTAGGTTAAGGGACATCTCAAAATTTGAGTTTTAAATGTCACACTTTCATCTTTGAAAAATTTCTCATTAATGATCTTAACACGATATCGTACAATATGGTCAGCTTTATTATCTCCATAGATGTCAGTATCAATATTTTCTAATATCTCATCATTGCATATTGATTTCATCTCTACATATGAAATTAAATGTAAATGGGTTAATAATGATCATTAAATAATAAATTAAAAATAGAATTGAATGAAATGAAGATTAACAAATCTGTATAACCTTCAATATATATCTATATATATCTATATATATCTTATAATATAATATAATATATATATATATTATATAACTTGATGTGTATTCCAATACTTCTTCCTTTGAATCTCTTTTACAAACACATCAATCAATCATTGGTTCATTATCTTTTTCACTTTGTGTTTCAACGTTTTCAATCTCATCATCAATGTTATGAGGAATATCTCTCTCTATTTACATTGCAAAATATTTTTCAAATTAGTTCATCAAATAAAAATTAATTTCACAATACACTAGTTAAATTTTAAATATCCTTTATAATATTTACATCTACATACCTGTTTCAACTTCTAGTTTAGATTGATTTTCCCTTTCAATATTTGCGTGTTCTTCTTTCTTTCTTTGTAATAGTTTTTCCCGTATTCTCTATGCACCTCAGTATCTCTTGTTTTATCATATTTTCTCTTGCGATTTCTTGATTTCCCGTGATATAACAATCTATGTAGATTTTTAAAATCCAACAAAAAAAAGTAAATTTCAAAAAATGCTGCAAAAAAAATTCACTTTCAAAATTTAGACCAAAAAACTCACTTTAAAAATTCAGCACAAAAGAGTTAATTTAAAAAAAATTCACTTCAAAAATATAGCCAAAAATACTCACTTTAAAAATTCAGCGCAAAAAAGTCACTTTAAAAATTCAATGCAAAAGACTTACTTTAAAAATTATGCCCAAAAAACTTTCTTTAAAAATTAAGCTAAAAAATCTCAATTTAAAAATTCAACGCAAAAGAATTACTTTAAAAATTAAGCTAAAAAATCTCACTTAAAAAACTCAGCTGAAAGAACTTACTTTAAAAATTAAGCTAAAAATTCCCACTTAAAAAATTTAGCTTAAAAGACTTACTTTAAAAATTAAGGCCAAAAAATTTCCTCCAAAAAGTTCAGCCGAAGAAACTTCCTTCAAACAGTTCATCTCAAAAAAAGGATTTACCTTAAAAATTTACTCCAAATGCGGGAAGTGTGCGAAAATGAAGTTTTGGCTCCATGTATTTATATTGTTTCACACGAAACACTTTTTGAAGGGTCGCATAATTTCATTTTTGCATTCGACGAAAAATAACAACACATTTTCGACCAAAATTTCAAAATTAATTTAGCCAAACTTTTCAAATAATTCAGCCAAATTATTTTTCCTTTTATTTTAACGGGCACCGACAACAAACACAAGTTCATCTGAATGTAATTTTAATTCAGTCAAATTGTTTTAACCTACAACTCTACAAGAACTTGGCTCAGTCACATTTTTCCAATTTCAGAATGCTTAAACTCCGTCAAATATGATGAATCTGTCATCAGAACGAAAACCAAAATTTGTAAAACTGAATCTACTTTCAGTAGATAAATTTTTTATGGAATTTCATAGAAATTTGCTAATTTTAATTAATTTTCTAAAAATAGTGCATAATTTTTTTTTGAAGGTCATTATGATTCAGTGAAATCAAAAATTCATATCTTCCAAAATATGATATAAAAAATATGAAAAATTTATTGATCATTACATTGGTCCATCTTTTGTAATGGGTAATATTTAGATTTTTAATTTATAACTAATACGATGAAAAATTGGACGCTTATCTAAACATCTTCAAAATCTATAGTTTTTTCATATTGGTTCAATTCAAAAAAATTTACTAATTTTGATGTTCATCAATTGGTTTTGTAATATAATGATATCGAAGTAGCATATGTCTATATTTCTACAACACATTTTATTTTTCAAAATTTCCAAGTTAACAAGGAATACATTAGTGCTAAAAAATGTGGCGTGTTATGAATCCCTTGATTTTTAAAGAACACATAATCAAACAATTTCTAAGTTGAGACATCAAATGTGAAGAAAAAAATTTCAAAAAATAAGTAATAGAAAGCTAATAAAATTTGTAACAAGTTTCCTTTTTATTGTAAAGTAAAATTCTAAACAGAAAAATTGCTTTGGCTTGCCAAAATTTGAAGAACTTCTAAAAATGATATTTTTTCTCAGGAAAGGGCAAAAAGTGTAACCCAACTTCACATTTTCACCCATTCATGTTCTAACATTCCCCTTTAATGATGGATAGAGGGATAGAATTATAGTTGGAGGCAGATGTCATTAACTAACACCCCCCCTTTGATGACAACTTCCCACCTCTCCTAATAAGTTACAAAGTTGGAGAAACTTCACCTTAGTGGATTTGGTGAAGAAATCAATAGCTTGTTGTTTAGTAGGACAATACTCTAGACAAATAACACCATTAACTATTAGATCTTGAATGTATTGAGTATCAAGTTATCTTGTTTGCCCTTGGAGTGATATAGTAGATTGTAAGCAAGTTAGAAATCACCTTAATTGTCACATCTTAGAGAAAAATGGTCATTTTGAACTAGTCCAAGCTCCATAAGAGCATGCCTAAGCCACACTGCTTCTATAGTTGCTTCCTTAGCTTCCCTGTGTTCCACTTCAAAATAAGAGAGAGAGCGCTTGCAACTTCTTACTGGACCATGAAATGTGACCTAAGATAAAATGAAAGATATATCTCGCATTAGTTATTTTTTCAATAGTTTCTCCTACCCAATTAGAGTTGGTGCAACCAAGAATTGAAACAAACCCTTGATTGAATATGATACATTATAATGGAAAGTTCCCTGAAGATATATGAGAATCTTTCTAGCTTCTCTCCAATGGCTATCACAAGGATTTTGTATAAATTGAGAGAACAAGCTAACAACAAAGGAGAGATCGGGCCTATGGTTCAGAATGATCAAGCTCCCAACAAGTTGACGATAGAAGGTGGCATCATCAAGAGGAGTGTCACAATCAATAACCAATTTTAAGCAAAACTAAAATAAGTGGGTGAAGGCTTACAATTACTCATATGAATTCGAGCTAGTAAACCCAAAGGATACTTAGGATAAGAAAGGAGGATCCATTAGCCATGTGCCAGACCTAAAGATCAAGAAAATAGTTTTGAAGGCCTAAATATGTCATTTCAAACCACTGCTTAATATCATTCTTCAATTCTTTGATTAACTATGGTAATCATTGTGAACCATATTCTTCCACTTAATCCTTGGTCAACTATGGTAATCATTGTTAACCATGTTCAACTGAGGACAACCATGGCAATAATTGTCAATCATGGTCAACGGAGGTCAACCATGGTAATCACTACCAATCATGTTAAACTAATGTCAATCATTGTTAATCGTGTTCAACTAAGGTCAACAATGGTCTTCCTTAACCAATAATGGTCAATCCTCTTCAACCATGATCATCCTCACCAACCACGGTCAACCTCGTTAACCCTCTTTAACCATTAATGTAACCATTTTTGTAGCTTTAAAATGACATTAGCATTAACATTAATGTAAGATTGCATAGTTGACCATTGTTAGCCATGGTCAACATTAATGTTACATTACTATAATATGTCACAATTGTCAACCATTGACAACAACGGTAAACCAAAGTCAACCTTAATATTTCGTCTTAATCCCTGCTTGGCGATTGTAATCACTATTAGTCATGGTTAATTGAGGTGAGCCATGGTCCATCTTGACCAACAATGGTTAACCCTCTTCAACCATGGTCACTCATGTGAACCATACACAACCCCATCAACATAGTTTAACCATTAATGCAACTAATTTTGTAAAATTAATTTAACATTAACATTAATATTTATGTAACATGAACCGTTGGAAACCATGGTTGATAATGGTCAATCATGGTCAATATTAATGTAATAGTGTAACAATGTCAAATTTAATGTAACAATATTAGATTGATGTAACAACAATACATTTGATATATTAATGGGTGACCATGGTCAACCTTGTTAAACCATCTCCAACGTTGGTCAACTTCATCAACCATGATCAACCCCATCAATCCTCTTCAATATCGATCAACCTATTCATCCATGATCAACCTCATCAATCCCCGTAAACCATGGTCAACCATGGTCAGTGATTCCACCCCACACACATTGGCTATCAACTAGCACAACCAAATTTACTAATGTGACAACCACGTTTACTAATATGGTTAATATACACTAATTGGTGACACTTTCCTCCTTTTATATGTCAATCGATGGCGATCAACATATATCAACTACATTAGCAAAGTGATTGTGCTAGTTATATTAATAGTTGATAGGTGTAGTCTATTTCGAGATATGACTTTCATAATCTTTACCTTTTTAAAAAATAAAGATTTATGAATGGTAAAGAATATTTATTTCATATACACAGATCAATAGTTTCTAAACAATTTTTCCATTTCAAAACTTATGTGATGATGGTTCATAAATTTAGTAGCACATAAATAATTTCATTTTAATGACTATGTGTTTATCAACCATTTAATTTTATGCTATCCTCTAAATACTTCTTATACCTATAGGATGACCTATTTTGAAATAGGTCATCCAAAATATTCAATAGTTAAAAATAAAAAAAGTATATATGGTATAAATTTAGTAATGTGAAAATATTTCTTGTCCTATACACTATACACAATTCACAATTCAACTGATGAAATTAAAGATTTCTAAACAATTCTTAAATTTTCTACCTTTGTTCTTGCACTCACATTATAAATTATGATTCAATTTCTTACCTTTGTTCTTGTACTCACATTATAAACTATGAGTGTTAGTTGAGCTCCATTCCTTTCATAGAGCTACAAATTCTCAATATTAAAATAACTTACCTATTTCCTATTGTCACTTGCTAGAGATACAATATTGTACGTGTAACTAGGTTGATTTTTTTGCCCGGAAAATTATGGAAATTGGCGCGAGTTTTTGATAAAATTTGGCAAAGATTTTTGTAAATCCATATTAATTTAGGTTATAACTGTCAAATTTCAAGGTTTCTGGAGTCTAAAAGCTTTTGATGGTACTAAATCTATTTCTACAATAAAAAACATTATTCAAACATCTTAAAATTATTTTAGCCTGATTCCAACCACTTTTAACCGTCTCGCCAAGTCCAGTCAATTCCTCCGTTTGTTAGACGACGCGATAAAATTGAAGTGTTTACCCTGATGTAGTGTCTAAAATGTCACCACGCTGCAGATTATACAATGCATCTACGAGGCTATGATGTTTCTACAAGCCTTGTACCATGCTACTTTGAGGCTACCACAATGCAGTGTCTACGAGGCTTCTAGGCTCCTTTGTGACATCCACACTGGGGCACGATATAATTGAATGTCCGATAGCCAGTTTCGCCCAAATTCGATCGCTGGAATAGCTATAATTAACACCCGACAGTCGGTCTTGAAGAAATGCTATCATGAGTTAGAGATATTGTATCTGTTACAGAAATGATTACCGATAGAACATCGCAGACTATTCTGTATGTTATGCCTAGATCCAAACCACAAAATGATAATGGGGCACTTCCTGACATGAAAATTACTTTGTTTTCTCTTAGGCTTTCCATTCTGGAGAAGTTAGCCAGTTGCCTGGGCAAGCCGGCCTTCATTTGGGATATGATTGTCCTCTTAGGAGGCTTCACATTAACTTTTTTTAAACCCTATTTAGCTCAAGGTCATGACATGACTATTAGGATTTGATCGACGAACTATATTCATTAAACCCCCCTGCCCTCCTGATAGTTAACAAGGCCGGGGGGGGTCCATTATTGATCCGAGTTGACTCAACTTCCGGATTTAGCCAAGATCTTTTGCTTCCATGATGTAGTTAGAATTTCATTTTATAAGAGCATAAATGAACATATATCCATGCATAAGCAAATGGAAACATAATGATGATCAACAAATCATAAACAAGAGACATTGATAACGGAGTTCGTCCAGTGTGGACTAGGTCTCCAGGCCTAGTGTCAAGATGTTTTTGGGTGCTTCAGTTAGTGTTGCAAATGGTGAAGATGTACATGGACTATGTTTTCTGTCATATAAGGACATGTTCCCTCTACATGAGTGGCAAAGTCTCTCCACGAGATGTTCCGCTAGAGAAACTATCACTCATAATAGACCTCCTATCAACTTGACATAATCTTACACATGGTGAGAATGAGTATCCCGGCATCATGGCAAGAATACATCTCACATGAAATAGACATAAGTATTTTGCATTATACATCAAGCAGGAATCGAAACAACATAGTACATCTCACAACAAATGATCAAGAAGTACGCGATAACAACACTTCATATACCTCAACTCTGATGTTGACTGAAGAATAGAATATTCAGCTGTTGGATCTAAATGAACTCTCGAAATTGTGGCGTCGAATAGCATAGAATCGATCGTCCACACTCTGAAATCTGACACCATCACTCCAATCTAGAAAATGGCCGAAAAATAGAAGGCTTGGCTACAAAAAATGATTGCACCATTGAACTTTTGTCACCGGGAGGTGTAAAATTGACTAACCATTTGTCAAATTCTGACACCAACAAAATCTGGGCCTATACGAATCTTTTAGATTCCCCCGTGTTTCTCCAAAGATTCCCTCCTCTGGGTCGACTTGAGATCTTGAAATCAAATCAGAAAACTAATCCTGCCATTGAGATCCTTGCGAAATTCTGAGAAGAATGAGTATAAAGTTGCCTGCATTCTGGATCTGGGAAATTTCAACCTCCAAGGAATCTAGAAGATTCCCTCAAGATTCTCCTCTGCTGGAAATCTGCAAATCCACTGCTCAAAAGGTGAACCCAACCTCTCCATTGTGTTCCCTACAAAAATCTGAGAAAAATGACTATAAAATTGATAACATTCTGACAATGTAAAATTTTACCTCTCAAAGAATCTTCGGCATTAAAAGAATATTCCCTATCTCGAAAAGCATGCCAATCATGGTTCCATCCTTTTGCACTACGTCATGATTCTTCCTCTGTCCTAGCTCGCGGTTCCACTGTTCTGCATTTTGCTACTTGGTTCCTTCGTTGGTCCGCTCCACCCATGCAAATCACTGTGTGAGGGTCTTTATACAAAATGGGAGGTGGATTTAACAAGAGCACCCTCTTGCTGTGTTCGTTAAGGAAAATTGTTGGAGGAGGAGAGGTCGAGGGATCAAATCTTGCCCCTCCTTAATATTGTGCATAGTTATATTTTGTTTTGCACACATTTATATTTTGTTTTGAACTCCAAACAGTGGTAATGTTAAATTTATGGTGTGGTAGTTTGTAATGGTTTGTTTTGGCGTATTGCCACATGGGGCCGCCTAGTGGGGTCCGACCCACCAGGGCCGGGCGGGTTCAATCCCCTCTAGCTCCACTACATTAATGTGATATCCGATGGGGTGGGGGCGTGGGTTGGGTCCACCGAAGGTGGCCTATCGACTGCCCACACATATACGTTCGTTATAATATGGAGGTTTTGGAGGTTCGACTGGGGGTGGTGGGGTTTGGCCCCCTGCCATCCCAACCTTCATATAATTAAATACATATTCAACCGAATGGTGTGGATGGTGGGGGTGGTAGCCTGCCACCCTTATTTTATATATATTTTGTTTTTATAACAAATATTAGTTGTTTTATTTTTTTTTGAAATTAAGGGATATTGAGCAATTTAAAGAGGCCACAATTTCACCCACTTTCGTGAGCTAAGTTTCCACGTCAGCTGACGGTGAATTTGTAGGACACTTAAACCTGGCCCATTGCCCAACTTTGACCGCAACTTTCACTGGATCTATCTCCTCCATACGAGTTCAGATTTGTGTGGCGTTCACACCATTGGAATCAGGGCGACGAGCACTTTGATTTGGTGCTAGTTTGGGAGGAATCTGACCACTTTGAATTTTGACCATTTCTGAAACCTCTTGGACTTCTGCATGTGTCTAGAGCCACCTAGATCAATTATTTGTTGCATATGCGACTAAACCTTTCGCAGGTTCCACCTTCTTGGTTCTCTCCATTTGGATACCTTATTATACTAGCGACATACATTAATTGCAAGCCTCCCCACCCACCCAATTGTTAGCGATCGAGGCGAGGGGTGGTAATCTGCTAACTATTGTACATTTAATGAGATACATATTTCCATTCTGCACATTTTTTCAACCACACACATACCCTTGAAACATCAGAATAAATATTGGCACTAGAAAAAAAGACTGATGGAAACTTCTCCATATGTAGACCAAAAAACTTACTTTAAAAATTCAGCACAAAAAATCACTTTAAAAATTTAGCCTAGAAGAATTTAAAAATTAAGCCCAAAAAACTTACTTTAAAAATTAAGCTAAAAAACCTCAATTTAAAAACTCATCCCAAAAGAATTACTTTAAAAATTAAGCTAAAGAGTCCGACTTAAAAATTTAACCCAAAGAACTTACTTTAAAAATTAATATAAAAATTTCCACTTAAAAAATTTAGCTTAAAAGGCTTACTTTAAGAATTAATGTCCAAAAATTTCCTCCAAAAAGTTCAACCCAAAAAAAAGAATTACCTTAAAAATTTACTCCAAATGAGGAAAGTGTGTGAAAATTAAGTTTTGGCTCCACGTATTTATATTTTTTTGTGAGAAACATTTTTTCAGAGGGTCGCATCATTTCATTTTTGTGGCCGACAGAAAATATTGACACAATTTCGGCCAAAATTTCAAAATAATCTGCGCGAACTTTTAAAATAATTCGAAAGAATTATTTTTTTGTTTATTTTAACAAGCGTCGATGACAAACACAAGTTTGGCCGAATGCAATTTTAATTCGATTGAACTGTTTTAATGTGCAACTATGCAACAACTCGGCTCTAGCCACGTCTTTTCAATTTCAGAATGCTTAAACTCCATCAAATATGATGAATTTGTTGTCAGAACAAAAACCAAAATTTTTAGAATTGAATCTACTTTTAGCATATATAAATTTTATGGAATTTCATAGAAATTTGGCTAATTTTAATTAATTTTCTAAAAAATTGTGTCCAATTTTTTTTTGAAGGTCATTATGATTCAGTGAAATAAAAAATATTTATCTTCCAAAATATGCTATAAAAGAATATGAAAAATTTATTGTTCATTACATTGGTCCATCTTCTTTAATGGGTAACTTTTAGATTTTTAATTTATAACTAAAATCTTGAGAAATTGGATGCTTAGCTAAACATCTTCAAAATCTATAGTTTTTTCATATTGGTTCAATTCAAAAAATTCTAGTAGTTATGATGTGCATCAGTTGGTTTCGTAAATATAATGATATTGAAGTAGAGTCTGTCTAGATTTCTACAACACATTTTGTTTTTCAAAAACGCCAAGTTAACAAAGAATACACTAGTGCTCAAAAACATGGCGTGTTATGAATTCCTTGATTTTTAAAGAACACAAAGTCAAACAATTGCTAAGTTGACATATCAAATGTGAATAAAACAAATTCCAAAAAATAAGTAATAGAAAGCTAATAAAATTTCTCACAAGTTTCCTTTTTATTGTAAAATGAAATTCTAAACAAAAAAATTGCTTCGACTTGCCAAAATTTGAAGAATTTCTAAAAATGATATTTTTTTCTAAAAAGAAAGGCAAAAACTGTAACCCAACTTCACATTTTCACCCATTCATGTTCTAACATTCCCCTTTAATGATGGCTAGAGGGATTAAATAATAGTTGGAGGATGATGTCATTAACTAACACCCCCCTTTGATGACAACTTCCCACCTCTCCTAATAAGTTACAAAGTTGGATAAACTTCTCCTTAGTGGATGTGGTGAAGAAATCAATAGCTTGTTGTTTAGTAGGACAATTCTCTAGACAAATAACACCATTAACTATTATCAAGATCATCGTGTTTGGCCTTGGAGTGGTACATTAGATTGTAAGCAAGTTTGAATTCACCTTAATTGTCACATCTTAGAGCAAAATGGTCATTTTGAACTAGTCCAAGCTCAGTAAGAACATGCATAAGGCACATTGCTTCTATAGTTGCTTCCTTAGCTTCCCTGTATTCTACTTCACAAGAAAAGAGAGAAAGTTCTTGCAACTTCTTACTGGACCATGAAATGTGAAATAAGATAAGATGAAAGATATACCTCACATTAATTATTTTTTCAATAGTTTCTCCTACCCAATTAGAGTTGGCGCAACCATGAAGTGAAACAAATTCTTGATTGAATATGATACATTATAATGGAAAGTTCCCTGAAGATATATGAGAATCTTTCTAGATTCTCTCTAATGGCTATCACAAGGCTTTTGTATAAATTGAGAGAACAAGCTAACAACAAAGGAGAGATTAGGCCTATGGTTCAGAACAATCAAGCTCCCTACAAGTTGACGATAGAAGGTGGCATCATCAAGAGGACTGTCACAATCAATAACCAATTTTAAGCCAAACTAAAATAACGTGGGTGAAGGCTTCTCATCACTCATATGAATTCGAGCTAGTAAACCAAAAGGATACTTAGGATAAGAAAGGAGGATCCATTAGCCATGTGCTAGACCTAAACACCGAGAAAATAGTGTTGAAGGCTTAAATATGTCATTTCAAACCATTGCTTAATCTCATTCTTCAATTCTTGGATTAAGGAAATCTAAATTCCTATAAGGATTAGATCGTCCACATAGAGAACAACATTGAGCTCAATATCTTCAAATAATTTAACATACATATTTGGATCATATCAACACCACATAAAACCAATTTGCAAGGAATGAGTATCGATTTTCTCATACCAAGCTCTGGATTCATATTTAAGACTATAGAAAGACTTATTAGAATTTCCTACCAACTTGATGTTTCTAAGATGATAAAACTATGTGGTTGTTGTGTATAAATTTCTTCATGAAGATCACCTTTTAAAAATGCGCACTTGACATCCATTTTGTGTAATTACCATTGAAAATATGTAACAAAAGAAATGATGGCTCTAGTGGTGCTCTCTTTAGCAATAGGGGGAAAAGATTCAATATAACAAATGGCTTCTTTTTGAAGAAATCTTTTAAAGACTAACCGCGCGTTATTGTTTTTAGTTTGTCTTTTTCTAGTGAACTTTGTTTTATAAATCCATTTGCAACCAACAATATTCTTACCAGGAGGACATGGGAAAAGGGTCAACCAAGGTCAATTGTGGTAATCAATATTAATCATGGTCAATTAAAGTCAACGAAGGTAATCATTATCAATCATGGTCAATGGAGGTCAACCATGGTAATCACTATCAATTTTTGTTTAATTAAGATCGACCATTGTAATCATTGTTAATCATGTTCAACTATGGTCAACCATGGTCTCCCTTAACCAACAATGGTCAACCCTCTTTAACCATGAGAATTCTCATCAACGATGTTCAACCCCATTAACCCTCTTCAATCATTAATTTAACAATTTTGTAGCACTAATATAACATTAGTATTAAAATTAATGTAAGATTGCATGGTTGACCATGGTAGCCATTATCAACGTTAATGTTACATTACTATAACGATGTAACAATGATCAAGTAAACCAAAGTCAACCATAATCTTTCATCTAAATCCTTGGTCAAGCATTGTAATCATTATTAATCATGGTCAACTAAGGTCAATACCATGCTACCCTCGTTGGCCATGGTCAACCTCAATCAACTATGAGTTAATGGGGGTGACCATTATACCTCCATCAAGCCTCAATCAACGATGGTTAACCCTCTTCAACCATGGTCAACATTAATGTAACAATTTAACAATTGAAAACATTAATGTTACATTGTTAGATAATGTAAAATAATACATTGTTATATTTATGGTTGACCATGGTCAAATTTATTCAAGAATGTTAATACATAGTCAACACTCTACATCCTCAGTCAACCTTGTCAACCATTTTGAGCCATATTCTTCCACTTAATCCTTGGTCAACTATGGAAATCATTATTAATCATGTTCAACTGAGGACAACTATGGCAATAATTGTCAATCATGGTCAGCGGAGGTCAACCATGGTAATCACTATCAATCTTGTTCAACTAATGTCAATCATTGTTAATCGTGTTCAACCGACATCAACAATGGTCTTCCTTAACCAATAATGGTCAATCCTCTTCAACCATGATCATCCTCACCAACTGCGGTCAACCCTATTAACCCTCTTCAACCATTAATGTAACCATTTTTGTAGCATTTAATATGACATTAGCATTAACATTAATGTAATATTGCATGGTTGACCATGGTTAACCATGGTCAACATTAATCTTAATTACTATAATCATGTCAAAATGGTCAACCATTGACAACAATGGTAAATCAAAGTCAACCTTAATATTTCGTCTTAATCCCTGCTTAACCATTGCAATCATTATCAGTCATGGTTAATTGAGGTGTGCCATCGTCCATCTTGACTAACAATGGTCAACCCTCTTCAACCATGGTCAACCATGTGAACCATAAACAACCCCATCAACACACTTCAACCATTAATGCAACTAATATTGTAAAATTAATTTAACATTAACATTAATATTAATGTAGCATGAACCCTTGGCAGCCATGGTTGATAATGGTCAATCATGGTCAATATTAATGTAATAATGTAACAATGTTAACTTTAATGTAACATTATTAGATTGATGTAACAATAATACATTTGATATATTAATGGGTGACCATGGTCAACCTTGTTCAACCATCTCCAATGTTGGTTAACTTCATCAACCATGATTAACCCCATCAATCCTCTTCAATATCGATCAACCTAATAAGCCATGAAACCTCATCAATCCTCGTAAACCATGGTCAATGATTCCACCCCACAGACATTGGCTATCAACTAGCGCAACCACATTTAATAATGTGGTTAATATATGTCAATGGGTGACACTTTCCTCCTTTTATATGTCAATCGATGGCGATCAACATATAAAACATATATCAAGTGCATTAGCAAAGTGGTTGTGCTAGTTATATGATTAGTTGATAGGTGTAATCTATTTCGAAATATAACTTTCATAATTTTGACGTTTTTAAAAAATAAAAATATATAAATAGCAAAGAATATTTATTTCATACACACATATCAATAGTTTCTAAACAAATTTTCTATTTCAAAACCTATGTGATGCTGGTTCATAAATTCAATAGCACATAAATACTTTCATTTTGATAACTATGTACTTATCAACCATTTAATTTTATGCTATCCTCTAAATATTTATTATACTTATAAGATAACTTATTTTGAAATAAGCCATCCAAAATATTTAATAATAAAAAATTAAAAAAATATATATGATATAAATTTAATAATGTAAAAATATTCCACTCATGAAATTAAAGATTTCTAAACCATTCTTCAATTTCCTATCTTTGTTCTTGTACTCACATTAAAAATTATGATTCAATTTCTTACCTTTGTTCTTGTACTCACATTATAAGCTATATGATTCAATTTCTTACCTTTGTTCTTGTACTCACATTATAACCTATGATTCAATTTCTTACCTTTGTTCTTGTACTCACATTATAAACTGAGTCTCAGTTGAGCTCCATTCCTATAATAGAACTACAAATTCTTAATCTTAAAGTAACTTACCTATTTCCTACGGTCATCCGTTAGAGATATTGTAGGTGTAATTTGGTTAATTATTTTGTTTGAAAAATTATGGAAATTGGTGTAAGTTTTGGATAAAATTTGACAAAGATTTTTGTAGTTTTTGTATTAATTTAGATTATAGTTGTAAAATTTCAACATTTTTAAAATGTAATTTTTTTTAAAGTACTAATTTATTTCTACAATCAAAAATATAGATTTCTAAAATGTATTTTTTTTTAAATACTGAATCTATTTCTACCATCAAAAACATTATTAAAAACTGCAAAATCCTTAGAACACTTTTAAACCTCCCCAATTCCTCCACTTGATAGACGACGCCGATAAAATTGAAGTGTTTACACCGCTGCAGTGTCTACCATGTTACCACGCTGCTACAATGTTACCACGCTGCAGAGTCTACGACTCTTCTACGAGGCTACGACGCTGCTGCAAGCGTTGTACCACGCTGCTTCGAGGCTAACACAGTGCTCTGTCTACGAGGCTTCCAGGCTCCTTCGTGACGTCCACGCTGGGGCACGATATAATTGAACGTCGGACAGCCAGTTTCGCCCAAATGCCATCGCTGGACAAGCTATAATTAACATCCGACGGTCGGTCTTGAGGAAGTGCTATCATCAGTTAGAGATATTGTATCTGTTAGACAAGTGATGAGCGACGAAATATCACGGACTGTTCTGGATGTTATGTCTGCATCCGAACGACAGAATGATGATGGGGCACTTCTCGACATGAAAATTACTTTGTTTGCTCTTAAGCTTGCCATTCTTGAGAAGTTAGCCAGCTGCCTGGGCAAGCTGGCCTTCATCTGGGCTACCGTCGTCGTCCTAGGAGGCTTCGCATCAACTTTGCAAACGGTGGACTTCAGGTTTGTCACCGTAATATTATTGACTGAAGGAGCTCGCATCTTCATCCGAAGCCAAGAGGCCGATTGGCAACGTGAGAAAGTGCTAATACCCAGCGAAACTCTCACAGACCTGATAATTTGTAGAGGAAATCGCCCATTGCCAAAGCTCACGTTGCTCTTATGGCTGCAATTGTTGTCCGCTTCAACATGCGTCAGTTTGTCTCTCTATCGATTAGTAACGCTGCACTACGGCGTAGATTCATGTGGCAATACCAATAATCCGCAATCGGCACTCAAAATGTTCTACGGTCTGTCTTTCGCCCAAGCGTTTCTCTTTCTGATCGAAAAGGCCTACTGGCAGTGGAGGATCGTTGCATGTAACTTGCTTAAGGAGGTGAATGACGATTATGGCTTCGACCCATCTGAGATCGTCACACTCAAAGGATTTCTCTATGTCACATATTCACGGTGCCTTGATGGTTTCGTTTTCGAAGGTTTGAAGATGAGATTTCTGTCACACAGCGTGGGTTTGCTGCAGTCCAGCAGTCAGGATGGACAGCTCAGGGGTGCTCGGGTAGTATCAGTGCTTGTAAAGAATAATCGGTTTTCGGAAGAAACTTTGAGGGTAATCGGAACCATGAAAGATGTGGTGGAGAGGTTGATCGAAATGCTGAATTTCAAGGGCGATCAGGAACGGGAGATTCGACAAGCGGCTGCAGAGATAATCTCCGAATTGATAAATAAAAACCGGAATTGCATTCGGGTGACCGCCATCGCTGGTTCAATGGAATCTATAGCATCTTTACTCTTCTCTACGGAGGACTCATGTCCGGCTGACTTTAAGCCTGTTTCTATGGGCCTGACCATAATAAAAAAGTTGGCAGAAGACCGCTCCAGCTGCGCTAAAATTGGAATCAGCAGAGGGCTACTTCCTAAAATTATTGCACTGACAGATGTAAAACCCAACGCTCCGGAAACCGAGACGGCAGAGCTCGCTCTGCAGCTCGTGGAGAAGCTAGCACGTACTACCGGATCGGCGGGGCAGGACCTGAGGAAACGGATCCGGGAGATAGTCTTCACCATAAGCAATCTCAGAGGCGTTCTTCAGTACCCAGAATTGAACTCTCATCTACGAATCCTGGCGATAAACACTCTGACAAGTCTTGCTCGCGAACAGGAGGGCCGTGAGAGCATCGGAAGTACTGGCGGAGTTCTGGATAATCTCTTCTCCCTCTTTTTCCGAGAGATAGACACTGAGGAACTCGTCAAGAAGGCAGGAGAAGCTCTGCGTTTTCTTTCACTCGAGAATGCACACAATTGTGAAATAATGATGAGTATTAAGCTGGATGGTCACCCCAATTTAATCTCAGGTCTGATCTCCGTGCTGAACGACTCTGTGCGGAGTATTCATGTAGCAAGGATTCTTCGAGATCTGCTTGCACACGCAAAGGCAGATTGCATTGAATTTAGGGAAATCAGTGCACTTGCAACGCAGGTAGAAGATTGTATTCAATTCTTTGCCTTTCGTTTGAAAATTAAAGTGTTGCATTGCAGTTCGATCTGAAAACAATTTCATCGGATCAGTTAACTTCTTTGTGATGTGTTTTCAGGTTCTGAAGGTTGTGACGGAGATTAACTATTCATGCTCGCAGAGCGAGGAACATTCGTGCGAGCCTCTGGAAGCAGCGATAGGATTGGCTGCTCAGTTCTTCAACTTTATGACCAAATCAAATCGTCATTTCGAGTTCGAAGAATCAAGTGGTGTCTCAACAACATGGTTGATTGATAAAATAGTGGAGGTTTTCCAGAACCACCCATATCCGTTGAAGATAGTTCCGAATATCAGGCGATACAACATCGAGCTTTTGATCGCTCTTATGGAGAAGGACAAAGCTGCATTAGAGCCGAAATCAAGCTTGGTGAAAGCTTTGGAGAAAGTGATGATGACAACATCGGACTGGGAATGCTACAACGCCTTCTCGGGTAGTGTGGGGTTGAGTAGGCACCACAGGTCTATTCGGTCCCTCGCAGGGTCAGCCTTGCGTTTGCTTCACAGAGAATTTATAAATGCTGAAGTCAGGGCAGTCCGGATTCAGTAATAAAGGAGAGAAATATGTAGAATCAAAATATTTGGTACCGTCCTATGTTGTGGTCATTAAGTCTGTGGTTTAGGGTTCAGCGTTAAATCAATTTCCATTACATCGGATCTTGAAGTCATTGTTACTGTAAGAATTCAACATATTCGTAGACATATCACATTTAAGAAATTAGCGTATAATGTTCATGTAGTTTAATTTGGAAATAATGATTACATTAAACAGATTGTTGCTTTGTTGAATGGGTTGCGTTTTTCAGATGAGAATTTCTTAGTTTAATTACTTGATGTAATTATGTGATTGGGAAATAATGTTTACATTATAAACAGATTGTTGCTTTGTTGAATGGGTTGCGTTGTTCAGATGACAATTTCTTATCTTAGTTTAATTACGTGATGTAATTGTGTGATCTAAAATATAATAGAGAAAAATATTTGTACATTTTTATTTTATTTTCCCTTATTAGGGTTTTATCATGTAATCCATGTCTCTCCCTTCTTTTATCTTGAATTTCTATTTATTGTTTTTCTAATTATTTCATAAGATATTAGATTGTGTATATCTTTATCATATGTCCATGCATATTTGTGAAAACTAACACTCAATGGGATTGGTGAGTGATCCTACCAATCAATGTAGCACACAATTAATCAATGTAGCACACAATTATAATTTTTGGACTTTCCACAAGCTCTTACTACCACAAATCCTCTATTTCTTAATCATTTTTATATGGCTCTTAGACCAAACCACATACATATGTAAAGGATGAAGGTAACCCCTTTTGAGAGGTAGCAATGAAATAGAATTATGATTCCCTCATTGAAATAAACACATGGGAATTGGTTCTTCCTCCACCCAATATGAAAATTGTTCAATGTAAGATTTGTTCATGGTAAAATTTGAATTGAGGAAGATGAACCCTATTTGTTAAGTATCCTTCATGAGAATGCTTATTTTCTTCAAGAAGTGCAAGAAGTGCACTCTTTTCAGGTTCTTCTTCCTAAATTTGATTTTCTCCTTGCATGAATGGATATTTATTTTCTATTGAATAAAGCCACTCTTTTAAAGCTCATTTTCTTCAATTCAAATTTTCTCCTTAATGACTAAATTATGTCTACTGAAGACTCCCTCTCCACCCATTTATTAACTCCATGAAAATAAGATTTATTGAATTTAGGAGGTAATTACATGAATGTAAGGATTAATTAAGTTATTGATCTAAAAAACTTTAGAGCACATAAAAGTTGCAATAATACACTCTCACTTGAATGTAAGGGATTATTAATTTAAGTTATAATTTTATCCATAAGAATGCAAATTTCATCACAATCTTGTAACTTAAAACACATATAAAACAACATAGTCAAGCATAAAAAAAGAGCATCATCAAAACTAGGATGATAATGGAGTTCAGCCCCCCCAATGGGCTACATCTCTAGATTCACCTCCAAAGGTTGAATCACTTTTATTGTCTTTCTTCAATGAGGAATGTGTGCAATTCTCTAATAAAAAGGGTGGCCAAACCTAGAGTTGTATTCTATTACCAAAGAGTCTCCAGGACTTGCACATAGCAAATAAATCCTCTGAAAGACCTCTTGAGATTTTTATTATAAGGAAGGGTGTCTTACATTTTTCTATTTTATATATTTTAATGCATTAAATTGGAAATGCCTCCTTGTTGTAAAGGAATATTTGAGTGCTATGTAGCCATTAGAGCATGGAAAAGAGCGTAATGGTGGTTGCTTTCAATAGCCTCTCCGTTTTACTACTTTGTGGTTTGTGGTCCTCCTCAAATATGTGTATATTCTTCACCTTGTTTTCTCATTGGACAAAAATGGGGTGGTATATGATTATCTTATTTTGTATTTATTTACATAACTTATCTACATTATTTATATACATTTTTATGTTGGGTTTCTTTTTTTGGTTTATTTGAGATTTTAATAATATTTTTATGTTAGTCTAATAGGTTTTGGGGCAGTTGAGGAAGCAAGTTTTTTCTTGAGAAACTATTCATCTACACTATTCCTTTGACGACCATGAGTAGGCACCACTTGGTGCATGGCTAATAGCAATGTCGATAAAAACATGTTGCATGTGGCACTGGGTTATGCTTATGGCTTCAAAGGCATAGATTGCACTACAATACAATAGGGTGGAGTGTATTTTGACCCTATCCATGCTTCCTATGCCTTCAACAACTATTAAGTTAAGAATGGGTTGTTGCCATGCACTTATGATTTTGGTTGAAGTGCAACCCTTACTATCCTTTATCCATGTGAGTTTTAAAAATATTCTAGCATCTTACCATGAGGAATATGTTTATTACTGTAAATTTTTTAAATATGTTTAAGTATCTTACTATTAAGAATATGTTTATTACTGTAAAAGTCTATTTGTTATTTGTTATTAGTAATTTAGTATTGGAAGGAACTCTCTTTTGTGAGCTTTGCAAAACCATTTTCTTCTTACCCAAACTGGTGCAACTTATTTTTATAAGTTGGTTTTAATTCTTTGTTTTTTCAATAAGCCTTTGCGCTACAAATTTCTCATCATTATTAACCAATATAACTTTTTTATAATGATAAAGCGAACAATTTTTTAATAAACATTTATAATAATTTATAATTTGGGTAGTAGGAGCAATCATCTTGTTAAAATTCACCGGATCTCACTATTAAGTTATTAAGTTAATTTTAGAGAGTTATTAAACTTTTATTTAGAGGGTTGTGAGGCAATTCTAAAATAAATGCCAATAAATTTCTAGAATTACTCAATTTTTTTATATTTTATGTTTTGGAGAAGAACTCATGAGTAAAATCTCGATAGTTTGGTAGTTGTGGATCCCATAAAAAAATGATTAAAACTCACTTTAGGGTTCAACAAGTCATTTGTGTGTTATGGTCATGTTGGATAAATGTGTGAAATTTTTTAACATGACTCCATTATTGAAAAATAATTTTTTAATTAAACCTTTATTAGTGGTTATTATTAATTCCAATTAGACTCAATTAAGTATCATTCTTTACCTAAATTGTCAAATCCCAACCCTCATGAGGGTTACTATGAGTACTTCTCCAAGCCAAGGAAAGAAACACCTTTTGAAAATAAAGTTTTCTCCTATTACACAACCCTTTTGAAAATAAATTCTATCCCATTATATAGCTTTACAAACTGCAGCCAGTGAAACTGTTAACACAGATATACAATTACAAATTATTCATACATCATTAACTTGTAGAAAAAACTAGTCCAATGAAATCACCCTTAACACAACCCATCCCAATTCACTAGTTTCCTCGTTTTGATTTATTTAGTTGGCTAGTTTAGATATATTTTTTATTACTAACCGTTTTCGATATTTTTATTGGTTAATTTTTCTGTTAAATGACCCATAAATAATGATTTGAGGATGGTAATAAATACACACGTAATAACCGAAATAAACCAAAGAATAGTTAGACCGTGTAGAAATCCAATATCTCAAATGCTATGATGGCGTCACTCGCCTGTTTAATTAATTCATTAGCTACAACACAACACAGTGACTAACTTGGATCGCTACCGACTGCTAAATGGTGGAATTGAATGTAAATTGGTGGATCTCATTAATTACCTCGAAGAGTTGGAGCCTGCCAGAGCGTGAGAGGACACCTGTGGGAAAATATGGGTAAATAGGTGACTAGGTATAAGGACGTTTTTGAAAAAAATTAAACCGTCAAAAACTCGTTCTGGAAGTTTCAAAACACATCGTTTGAAACGGAAATTTAAAATTATTAAACGTATTTTTATGGTCAAAATGCCTTCTGACGGGCAAAAATTCCAACCCTTGTGGGGTCGTACTAATCAATGTCATACCTATCAATCTGTAGCTAAAGCAGCGAACTATCCGTTGAATGGGTTAGCCGTTTCACACAATGTGTTTTGAAACTTCCAGAACGAGTTTTTGACGGTTTAATTTTTTTCAAAAACGTCCTTATACCTAGTCACCTATTTACCCATGTTTTCCCACAGGTGTCCTCTCACGCTCTGGCAGGCTCCAACTCTTCGAGGTAATTAATGAGATCCACCAATTTACATTCAATTCCACCATTTAGCAGTCGGTAGCGATCCAAGTTAGTCATTGTGTTGTGTTGTAGCTAATGAATTAATTAAATAGGCGAGTGACGCCATCATAGCATTTGAGATATTGGATTACTCCTTCGATGTTGTTACTCTCTCAGTGTTGTTACTCTGGTGTTGTTACTCTATTCATGGCGACTCTAAGTACTTCATTGGTGTTGTTACTCCATCGTGATTTAGTCTAGTACTTTGGTGTTGTTATTCCTCTGGTGTTGTTACTTTGTCGCGATTTCATCTATGTAATCTAGTTCTGTTACTCCTCTGGTGTTGTTACTTCGTCGCGATTTCATCTAAGTACTTTGGTATTGTTACTCCGTCGCAATTTCGTCTGAGTACTCCGATGCTGTTACTTCATCGCAATTTCGACTAAGTGTTCAAGTGGTGCTGTTACTCCTTGGGTGTTATTACTCCCCGGATGATGTTACTCCTCGGGTGCTATTACTCCCTCCGATGTTATTTCTCCTTCGTTGTTGTTACTCCGTCAAGGTAAGTCGTCAGGTACCTACCCAATCAACTTTATGGATTTGATTGATAATTCATTTGACATGACTTGATATGACCGAGGACGGTCATCCCTTATTTGGGGTGCGGTATGATCATAAATGAGAAAAATGCCATAATTAAATTACAATAATGACTTGTTATTATCATATTGAAGCTTATGCTAAGTACATACACTCCATGATTTCCACCATACTTCACATGGTTACCCTTATGCATTGGGACTTGAAGTTAGTACTATTGTATTAATGAATGACCCTTTCCAGCGTTGCAAAGTAATTCCCACAATTAGTACTTATTATTAGCATTATCTGTCATGGATTTGTCCATATTTCACCGTTACCCTCCCATATTTCATTCTCACTACACCCCATCGCTATCACAACTATCTCACTGTAAATCTATCTGCTGACACTCCTCCTTGATGGTATGTTGTCACTCTGAAGTACTGTTACAGAGCAATTGCAAAATGGATGGGAAGGTTGTGAGACAAGAACCAACATCACCTATCCAAGCAATTAAAGAACATTTGGTTGAAAATGTAGGTGGTGCTAACACACAAGAACCAACATCACATGTCCAAGTAATTGAAGAACCTTTGGTTGAAAATGTAGGTGGTGCTAACACACAAGAACCAACATCACTTGTCCAAGCAATTGAAGAACCTTTGGTTGAAAATGTAGGTGGTGATGACACATAAGAACTAGCACCCCCTGTCCAAGTAGTTGAAGAACCTTTGGATGGAAATGTAGGTGGTGTTGCCACACAAGAACCAGCATCACCTTCTCAAATGAATGTGGAACCTTTGGAAGAAACAGGGGCTGTAGTTGACACTGCTCCACAAGAACTAGTGTCAGTTGTTGGGCAAAAGGAAAATTTGGAACAAGCATAGGCATAAGCAGTAAAAGGGAGCATAGAACAACCAACGAACATAGAAGAAGAGGAAGGAGGGCCTGCATCTGTAGGCATTGAGACAATGCAAATTGATGAAATTATTCCTCGCTCTCCCTTTTTTGCATCTTTCCCAAAAGGGGCAAGGAAATTTCGTTCCCCTAGACAAATGGAGAAATATAAAAGCTTCTCCCCCAAAATTAATATTTGTTGGGATGGTTAGAGGCACTAGTATCGACATTGTTACTGGAAAACCAGTGTCGACTGGTGAACAAATTGAGCAAATTGAAGGGTTGGTGGTCGACACTGCCACATAATAACTAGTGTCGACCAAAACACAAAATGAAAAATCAATGGTTGGTACTACTTCTACAGAACCATTAGAGGAGGATGTTGTAGATAAGACTAACCCACAAGGGCTAGATAAAATTCTTGAGTAGATGGAAGAGGATGGTTGGGCAACAGAGAAACTGCGAGAGAAGGGTGTCAAAGAAACTACCCCACAAGACCCTGTACTGAATCCAGAGCCATAGAGGGAAGAAGAAGAGATCCTGATACATGAAGAAGGAAATGGTGGGGATTTTCCTTGAGTCAAGGAACAAACATGAGAAATCATAATAAAAAAGAACCAGTTGACGACTTTGTCAACGTCAACCTACCAAACCCTGGACTAGATGTGAGACCTGTGGAAGAAGTTGCTGTAAAACAGGAATTCATCAAGCAATGCACAAAAAGGAGACACCCTCTTAAGGAAATATATCAGTCACACTTCAAAGAAAACATGCCGATGAAATTGGAAATCATTAGAATGAGAAAAAAACTATGCCACTTAAAAAGAAGAGTGAGGAATCACAAGAAAAACACTGTGAAGCCCCGACCTAAAATTGTTTCAGTGGTAGAACAGACCGAAGATAGGTCCATGAATTTAGCGGCTACACAAACTGAGCTATTCTTGCATTTATTTGAGTCTCGAGAATTCGTGATGGCTACAGAGACCGAGAAATGCCATGTTGCTACAACTCACCTCCAACAGGGGTCCATTTCTCTCGAAACCCACCGGGCAGGAATAATGGAAATTCACGAGAAAGCTGTGAAAACAGTCTCTGACTACATAGAACAAATAAAGAAAGAAAAGTGGAAGTAGAAGAGATAGTAGAAGTGAATTAAGGGACTGAAAGAACAGGTGAAGTTATTAAAGGTTGATAAGGAATAATTTTTTTCTTTAGGGAAACAAGTAACGGATTGCCAACCCGTGCTCATAGCTACGCTCTATTTCTCCATGAGAAGTAACTATTCCTTTGTTTAGAAAGTGTCTGCCAAGAGCTCAGCCATGAGATAGAAGATTCAATGCAGTTTATGTGCATCTTGAGATGCCACAATATTCTGGATCAGCACTTGATGTGCGAGTTATACATGCATGTTTATTTTTTCGGTGATGATCAATCATTTAACCCAATGCTATATGTGGGGGACATTCAATTGAGAGCCTTTACCTCCTACACAGTTAATCAGGTTAAAGGGAAGAAGGCCTGCGACAAGTTCAAAGAGAATCAAGAAAATAGGCCACTTTTCCTTCGGATGGAGAATTGTCAATCTGTGAATGTTTATAATAGACAGAAAACCATCTTAGGGATCGATAGATGGAAAGAATAGATGCTAGCAACCTAGAAATGGTGCGTTGACATATGCACGAAACAATTTTATACTTTTCAAGAGGAGACCTGGGACAACTACCAAAAATGGTGGATGCTATCATCATTAGCTGTCAGGATATATGAGGCTTTTTGGGCCCCCATTTTTTCTCGGGCTCTAAATAGGGTACCTTGTTATATTGCATGCATGTGGCTTCGTGGGGTACGATGGATGGGTTTGAGGTTTCGATTCCCCATCATCTGGCTGCGAACTGATTAGT
>APFE030381915.1:0-13112 GCA_000404065.3 Pinus taeda | reverse complement strand
GTTTAGGGCCACAAAACGGTTCTGGAAGTTCAAGACCCGAAAAAACTGCTAAAAATAGTAAATTGTGCTACAATTACGGAAGCTGAAAAACTGAAAGAGATAGTTGTGGGGGTCCAAATGGGATAGGTGAGTGGCCACCAACATCCACCTGGATCATTCCTCCCCCCTTAGGAAGAAATGGTTCCAATTGCGTTGAGTTCCTCCATCTGCTGAACTTGTCCTGCAATCTCTGATGTGTCCAGTAATGGTGGGAAGCATGGTCGATGACCATCCACATTGAACACTTGGTGTAGGGGAAGGAATGGAGGAATGATGTGCTCCAAAGCATTATTCCCCATAGCCTTGGTACTACTGTAAGGACCTTGTCGGAGTGGTCTGAGGTTCTGATGGGTTCTGGCAAGGCGTTCTTTTTGTCGATGCAACCAGACTTTGTTGGCCACCTGAAACTTGTGTGGTACCCCTATGGGTGAGGAGAACTTGTTCCTGTGTTCTGTCATGATCGTATCCCTTTGCTGCTGCTGCTGTGTGGAGGAACCCTTTGCGGGGGTCATAGATGTGGTGACAATCTTCCCCTTACTTTGGGAGTGAACCAGATAGATGAATTTCCTGGTCTGGGAGATCAGCTTGCTGCCTTTCTTAGCAGTGATCAAAGATGTGGCGATAGGTTGGGCTACCTCCGATATCCTATATAATGAATTATTCAAAGAAATAATGATAGCATGAGGCCTTGACTCATACACAACATGTTGTCTCCACAAGTATGGTTGTCCTAATAGTACATCACAAACATCCAAAGGTGTAACATCACACAATACCTCATTTGTGAAAGGCTTGATGCTACAGGGAAGGAAACACTGTTGGCGAACTTTGAGATCTCGTCCTTCATGAAGCCACCCAATATTATATGGTTGCGGGTGTGGTGTAGTTGGTAGGCCCAACCGCTTCACGACATCTGCTGAAATAAGGTTCTTTTGGCTGCCACTATCAACAATGAATTGCAGCGATGAACCCTTCACCCACATCTATGAGTGGAAAAGATGTTCCCCCTCCTCTGGATCTTCGGGCTCATTTTTCTAGATTTTGGCAGTGGCAACAGTGGCACTGGGATCTGCATCAATGATCTGCTTCCCTTTGCCATTCCCCTTGTTGGGTTTTGGCTCAGGGTCAGAACATGCATCTGATTCGGAAGCCTTCAACTCGGCCACCACTCACTGCCTGGTCCGACACTCACTTGTGTTATAAGTGGGACTCTTATGGAACTCACACCACTTTCCTGTGTCTTTCTTCGGCTTCATGGTGTTGCTCTTTTCTTGCAGCTTCGACGATTTGTCTTGGGTCACCCCGCCTTGGCTTTGTCCTTTGGGCTTCAGATTTGCAGATCCAAAGTCTCGCTTCTTCTGTTTGAACTTTTTCTTGATTTTGACAGCATATCGGTATGTTGTGCCGAGTGAGGAGATGTTCAAGAACTCCATATCTTCCTGGATGTATCTATGTAGGCAGCTGCAGTATTTGAGTACCAGATGCAGCTTAGAATCTTTGATACCTAACTATGTGCGAAGGGTGTGAAAAATGTTTGTGAACTCGGACACATCTTGGTCCTGTCCCTTCCGCAGCGTGGTCCATTTGATGTATTTTTCCTCATAGCTTTTGACAGGGTAGTACTGCTCCTTGATGGCATCTTGGAATGAATCCCAAGTGGGTGAGGCTGAAAATAGTGAGCCTGTACTTTCATCCTTCTGCTCGTAGTAGGTTTCCCACTAGTCCTTGACGTGGGGTGCTGCTTTGAGAAGAGCGAAAACAATATTTTCCCGACTTGAAAATTCATAAACAGAAAAATATCATTCTAACATATTTAACCATTTATCTACAACATCTGTGTCTATCTGACCCTCGAATATGGGGATTTCAAAATTAACTTGTACCTTAAAGGACGTGGCATTTCCAGAGTACCTGGTGGAAGTCGATGTATCACTTTTGGGTAGCCGCTGAAGGATCTGCACAAAGTTGTCCATCATCGCATTCCGTTGTCGCTCAAGGGCTTCTTCGAGCAAGATTTTGATAGGATCTCCTACCCCCTCATATTTCTTCTTATCCGCCATGGGAGGTCATCGGGATTTGTGAGGCTGGTCTTGCAAAGGTTCGACCACTTCAAGCCCTAACTCCTTATATCCCAACCTCATTGGGGACATGCAAAGAAAAACAAAGAAAAAGCAGACCACTCTGATACCACTGATCCGGATTTAAACAAGAACCCAATAAAATACAAATATAACCATATACACAAAGATGCAGCGGAAATAATACTTCATTTCATTAATGGAAAATACCGAAATATGCTTACAACCAGAAATGGAAATAAACTAGCTAGGGCGATGGTAGCTTATTTCTGAGAAGCGTTGTGGTCGCTACATGCCTCTAAACTATTCTCGAACTGTGTTACAATGAGGCTCGAAGGCCTATTTATTGTTGAGAAACAATGGAAAACCCTTCGAATTCCAAAACCTAACCCTAGAAGATGAAACGCTAAATTGTGGGCCCCGTTTTGGGTAAATTGGTACATCAATTTCCCGGGGTCGTAACTTTGGCATACGATCTTCGTTTGACTCATATGATAGTTCGTTAGAAAGATCTATCCAAGAAATACCACTTTGGGAAGGGAAACGTGGGTCCATGGACCCATGTTGCCCCCAGATTTACCAAAAAAAACGTCATTTAGGGCCTCAAAACGGTTCCAAAAGTTCAAGACCCGAAAAAACTACTAAAAATAGTAAATTGTGCTACAATTACGGAAGCTAAAAAACTGAAAGAGACAGTTGTGGGGGTCCAAATGTGATAGGTGGGTGGCCACCAACGTCCACCTGGATCACCATCTCTCGAGCTCCCTCTCTTTCTTAGAGACTCTCTCCTCCTCTCTCTCTCTCCCTCTTTAGATTTGCGGCCCCCTCTCTCTCTCACCCTTATCTCTCACTTTATCTCACTTTATATTTCAAAAAAAATTAAATACTTTGGCAACTAAATATAATGTTTCAATTTTTATTTTTATTTTGATGTCGTACAACTTTTTTATTTTTATTTTATTTTTATACTACATATTTAAAATGCAAGATTTCAAATGTGTCAAGTACATTCACCTCGAGGGAAAATGATAATTTTCCATGGCAATACTATCTAAAAAGTTTCAAAATATTAATGTTTCAATTACCTCCATCAAAGATACATAGAGTGCTTCATGTCTTCCAATTGAAATTGTTTAGGTTTTATTTATTTAAAGCTAGCTTTAGGTTACGATTAGTTTAGGATTTTAGAAATATTATATATTTTATTATGTTAAACTTATAAAAAAGATAGGTTAAATAAAATCAACATATTGAGTCGACTTGTATGACTCTTTTGTTGATGCTTATGGAACATATCAGCTACATTTATTAATGTGGTTGTGCTAGTATATATTATAATATAAGAAAAATTATATTATATTAAAGTTAATACTATTATATTAATCCAAAATCAATAAATTTAATATTAGCATTTAATATATATAATATTAATATTAATATCATTTTCATCAATTTAAATTTAATAATAATAATAATATTTTTAATATTAATAATAAAATCTTAATAAGGTTTTTTACATTACATTAAACAAAAATTCTAATAAAGATTTGGAATTTTAAAATGAGGTAAAAGTTTAATTTTAGATCATTCTAGAAAAAATTATAGAGGCTCAATCAAGCCCTTATTAACCATGTATATGGCTCGATTGAGGTTTTACAAAACCCTCGATCGAGCTATTTTAATTTGAAATTTAGACACACCCCTTCTGCCAAATTTCCTGCAACTCCATTTTGTACCATAGTGGACTTATGGCTAGATTTGTCCTTGGGAGGTAGAGTTGATTATGTTGGATTCATGAAGGAATTCTCTATCCAATGGCATATGAATTTAACATTTTTGAATTCATATGATACTTTTCATCTAATTTCTTTTAAACATAATGATTGAGTTTTTCTGAATTGTTTTAAAGAGGTTGAATAAAAAACCAATATCATAAAATATACATAACCAAAAAATTTGTAAAAACACCACTATCTTCGTTTATGAGTCCTAACTGAAAATGGTACTTTTTGTTTTGTAATTTATTTAAATAGTTAAAAAAACATTACATGAACACATGTGTTTGTAAAATGCAATTGAAATATTACTTCACTAACTTCAAAAAATAATAAAATATATATTTTGACATAAATTAATTAATTAATATGACAAACTTATCTCTCTCCATATATATATGAAAAATCACACATTTTAGACTAAGTTATTCTATGTGAACACACACATACATCTTTAGGTATGTGAAAATTTGCAAGGACAAGAATTTCATTTAATGGAAAATTGACTTATTATATGACACTAATTTTTTTTGCAAAAATATTATCAGGACAAATACGTAATTATCCACAATTTGTCTTTTTTCTCCAAATCAAAATTCAAAGTGATTATATGAATTTTGAGTGCTTCAATTCAATAATAGAGGAGAAACTTGAAATTTCATTGCCACATTTGGCCCAAAATTGTAACCCATCATCATGCTTTCACCATATATAGAAATGTAATATTTACAATAAACCCTTATATATATATATATATATATATATATAGCTTTTATTTTGATTAAAATAATTCAGAATATGCTAAGAAAAATGCATAATTTATATTTTTTGACAATTTAATATAATACAAATCAAAATATTTCATATATATGTATATAAAATATATAAAAGAAAAATACAAACAATAAATTATAAACACATTTATCATGTAATTAAAATAATATAATTTATATTTGTAGTTGTAATTGTATAGTTTGTACATTTCTATAGGCTTTAACGATCACATATTTGTTGGAGTCATTGTCGCTCACCATATTGAGAATTAATTACTCAGACTAACAACTACTATGGGAGCATGGACTAACCATCCACTGAAAAGTAATGGCAAGGGTTTAAAATTTTACCCTAAGAGCTTGGAATTTCACTAATAATTATGATTTCTTATGATTTTTTAGCAGAATAAAATACTCTTACATGATATCAGTGCCTGCATTCGCTAACGTTGTAGATATTTTTTTTGGGGATTTTTTTCCTTTTAATATCTAAAGAGAGTTTCCAAATCAATTTTGAATCAATGGGTTCTGGCAATTCTTTATTACAGATATGCCACACTACATTTTTTATGAGATAGTTCTTATTTCTTTGTGGTACAAACCCATGCACACTTATGTGCAGAAGATAGGGAGGATAACTATTGCGTCTTCCACTCGCGGACCTTTTGGGACTACGGGTTCTTGAAATTATTCTATTTCCATGAGGGAAATTTTTGCGTGGACTTGGCGGTTACGAAAATGACCTTCCATGTCTATGAGTGTTAGGAAAATTGAGAGTGCAGAGATAAAAATTAAACATGCAACACAAATCACACATTGTGATATCTTTATTGATCAAAATAGTTACACATATATATGACATAAATCTCTGACTTACACACATCTACATCATAACTACAACTCATACATAGGAAACAACAACTTCTAGATTGATGCTTGGGAACACTCAATGACAAGTCATGAGAACACATGGAAGAATTACATCTAATACCCTCCCTTAAAGCTTACATGGAAAAAAATGAAAACACATATTACAACAATAAGGATAATGTATGCCTGGCTAGTCTTCATCAATGCTCACATCCACTTTGGAATCTCACAAACATTTCTCTTTCACCACCACATCTTCGAGTCATCACTTGACCTCAATTTAAAATGTATCCGCCGCTAATCATCGTTTATGAACTTTGCAAGATCAACAATATTGACACCTCAGCTCATCATGGCTTCCACAATAAGAGTCATCAAGTAATGAACCATCCTATGGACCAACCACCATCTGTCGAATATTTCACCTTCAATTATTTGTTAGTTGCTAGGATGGAGATATAGATATAGAATGTGTTCAAAATTTGATCAAACAACTTGACCTTACTAACAAGAATTTATGTTTCAAACACCGGGACTTCCAGTTTAATAACCACTAGCCCTTTTTATAACCAATAAAAACACACTAGAATTGATGTTTCAGACACTAGAGCTTCTAGTTTAAGAGCATAGGACTTGCAAGGAGGTGTTTGATAATGTTTTGGAAGAGGAGAGCATCGTCTTTGAGAAACTAGTAATCACTTATGGCCAATTTCACTTCCTTTAACTCTCCGAGGAGAGATTCTAATTCAACAATGAATTACGCCATAATTTTAACCATGATTGGCATGTGTCTACTATGGCTTTCTTTGATGTACAAATAATTAGGTTGAATTTGTCCAAGGGGTATTAAAGATTTATCAGTTGGAGAAATGTGATGCAGAGGTGGATTTTTCACAAACTAAATGTTTTCTATAGACACAAAACCTAGGCACCGATCAATAATTTTTATCTTGGGGTCCAATTTGAACAAGATTGTTTTGATCTGAGTGTGAGAAGGAGTATCTACCATTAGATGGTTACTATGATAGAGAAAGATCAACATAATTAACCCTATCATCTGCTACAATAAAGAAAATGAAAATCCCTCTGGTTTTCCTTAATAGTTGCTTCTTTGTCTAAAATCTACTTGGGTCATGATGGCATAACATCAAATTATAGTTCCTCCAGACCATTCCATCTAGTCAATTATGTCATAGGCATCTGAATTGAGTTCCTTAAAAGGAAGATTACATTTCTCCTTGGTATGGTTCGAACTGTCCTCTCTTGAAAAATAGGAGCCCAATCAGGTTAAATTTTTTCACATTCAAGTCGTCTTCATAGCCCAATGAGTTTTACTCCAACCATAAACACCTATTGAACATTTTTTATTTTCTTTGTTATGGGTGCATGTGCAAATTATTATTGTTGGGTATGCAAAATTATCATCACAGTGTGTGGACAATAATTATGTTCGTCAACTAACTTAGAGGTGAGAGAGTTGGTGGAATTTCCTCTCTGGGTTATTACATAGGTCCCTTTCCAAGAATGATTGATATTAGAGGTAATTACGTTGAAGGTGTTTTTCTCTACGGGCTTTCGGTGTGAAAACATTTTCATTGCAACGAATTGGAATCTCTCATTTTTGTCCTCTTTCACCGAGTAATAAACTTACGCATGGAAAGAGTTTTGTGCTTGTTGTCTTGATTGAATGCAAATGCTAGGCATTTTTTTGGTGGCCAAACTTTTTGCTTTGAATCTGTTAGAGAGAATTTTCATGGTGGGTTTTGTCCTAAGGAGTAGGCCTTTTCGCCATGGCCACACATTTATTTCCTTATGGTGTTAATTATACCATGATCCTCTTTGTAGATGGGACTATACCTGAGAACATTCTCCTCGATCATGGTAATCGTCATCATAATTTTCAATCTCATGATCTTCATCTCCCTTTTATTTCTTCCTATGAAAAAAATATTGTAATGCTACTATAATCACCTTTGTTGCATCAAATGTTGCTCCTAGATTTCTACCAAGCCTACTTTCACATGCCTAAGATCATAATAAAGAATTGTCACTATCCCTTCTCATCTCTTCTTCAAATCCAATGCACGAATAAGACCCCAGAATTCCAATTCCTATCTTGAAACCTCTTCGCTCAATTCAACAAGAACAAAACTTAAAAGCAACACTTGAGATGCATGTTCTTGGCCTAATGGATAAACAACCTTGAGACATGAAACCATGACATTGATCCCATTATGAGAAGCAACACCACTAGTGATTCTTGTGTTCTTATTGTCATTGTAATTGTAAGGCCTGATTAGGGGCATCAATGGAAGACAATGGTTGGTTACATCCCCTTGAAAACCAACAAGAACATATTGTTATTCTTTTTAGTCGTCTTGTGCTTATATGTTATCCCAGAGCAGGTGTTGAATTGAAACAATGAGATAAGACATGTCGATATCAGAGACATTATACAAGGGCACAAATAGATTCACAGGAAATATACTGTCGTTTGTGTTTTCTCAATTATTTATTTATGCCTGTCAAATATCTCATTTTCTAGATTGGAGAATAATGATTCAAATACCATGTGAGACCCTTAAAGCTTGTCCCAAGGATACCATGACAGAAAAATTAATTTCTTATTTTGTCTAGCTAAAAATGCCAAATTAATGCTCTAAAAAAACTCCAATATTGAAAGAAGAGCTTCAATTTTCCACTCTTATTTTGGTGAACATATTGTGTGAGATCTAGTAAGGGGTAGTAGAATAAGCTACAAATGTTAACAGTGATGTAGATCTAGCTCCATCCAATTTAATGAGCTAGAGAACATATTAATCATGAGAGCGGAGGACTACCCCAGGGAACCGAAACCGTGATCTCTGGACTTCAATAAAAATCCATTTAAATGTGATGAATAATTCACATGCACTTTAATACAAGGGTTTGACAAAAAACAAGAGTAGGATTCTTTATTTATTTAATTGGTGACCTGAGTTCGCTACATGGCGGTTTCCAAGATTGAAAGGTGGCGGTCGATATATCTAAGGGTCGAAACCATGCCGCCCGTGATAGTTCGGATTTTGTTCAAACTCTCCCGCATAAAGTGTGCACGTTAGGTTAGGATCTCCACTACCAGAGGGATCCCCATCCTCTCACCGTCCAACAAGAAAATCAAAACCCCTTCTGTCAATAACCTCAGGATGATGCAATCAGTCCACCCTTCAACATATTCTCCAATTGATCTGCAATTTCTTTTTTCTTTTCAGTGGGAAAACACCCCCTATTTTTGTATTATATAAAACAGTACCTATATACGATTACATAATAGCACCATATGCCCTATTGATCAACCAATCTCTGATTGATCGGGAAACTTACTATATGCCAATATTAATGGCTTATGACAATTCCTATATAATCTTCTGTTTCATAGAATGAAACAGAAATACTAAATTCCAAGCATTTGTTTAGAATTGTCTCCATATAAAGTAGTCATCCATATGTCTTTTTAATACATAGACCTTATACAAAACATATACAAAAAGTAGATCAAAAAGTTGTTAGAAAATACTTATATGTTCTATTCCATAGCTCAATAGACAAAGTGTGGAGTGCATTATCTAGGCATGTCGACACTTCCTACTTCTAGCGTCCTTGTCCCCATTTTTATCTAAATATGAATTCCATATTGTGTATCCAGTAGCCCCTTTATTGACATCCCATCTACGTTTTTGTTGTAGACTTGGTTGATGTGTTGTATGGTAGAATGATGGAGTGTGGTCCATAGCCTTTGTATTCGACTTAAGCAGCCTTGAAGGTGTTCTATTGTATGTTATTCCTTTCTAAAATATGGTCTAAAATACATCTAGAATCACCATAGATTTTTATTTGTGGGATATTCGTGAATTTAGTAAACCATATTAACCCCCACAAGGTAATAGCTTATGCTTTCATACTCAATCCCTCTCCCGTATACCAATGTATCTAGAATTATTGATCTTCAGAAAACTTTATCCATACTCCACGTTTGTATCTCCCTCCTTGTGAAGCTCCATGAAAAAACCCTGCTGGGTATGTGATACCCGGAGCCATCCCTTTCTCTTCCTTGTTCTTTTTCAAGGTTCCATTCCCATGAACAAAATTGATCCATCCTTCTATGTAATCACAAATCATATATTCTCTCCACTTTTTTGTTCCAAATATAAGTTGATTGCGCCATTTCCAAATTTCCAAGAAGACAGCAACCAAGAGCATCCTCCATTTGGTTCATTGATTACTCCACCATTTTAAGCAATCATCTATGGAATTAAATTGAATATATGGTATATTCATGTTAGTAGTGAATTGCTTCCAAATACTAACAAAACTTGGGCAATGCAGAAATAAATGTTTGTTATCCTCTCCTTCCTTCCTAATAGGTAGCATATCCTCGGTCCATGTTGGTTTCTCTTTTGTAAATTCTCCCATGTAAGATTCTTATTCTGCCATGTCAACCACAGGAAAATGATTATCTTTATAGGGAGGTGTGTATGCGAGAACTTATAGAACCAACACCTATCAGAGATCTGTAGTTCCTTGATGAAGATATTGAAATAGTACTCTGCCAGTTCTATCTCTCTGGATTTCTTCTTTTTTCCCATCCAAGTAATCCGATCTCCCTTGATGTCATAACAAACTCCAGTGCCCTTCAACGATTTTATGATTTGGATCCATTCCTGTTCAAATTTCCTTGTGAGATTCAGTTGGTTGGGTTCCATCTAGATTAGAATGTTGTCGATCTGTTCTCAGAGAACCTGGTTCCAAACAAAGATGCCTTTTTTAATTAGGAAATTTATTAACTCTGCTGAACCAGGTGAATCCAAGCTGTTACCTAATATATAGTCTTTTCCCAATATAATCATGTTTCCTGTGCCAAACAACCATGAGATGTTCTGTAAAAAAATCCCTTTTACCTTGTTGAAACTACACCAGATCTTTGATCCATTTTTTTTCGAATTGATCCCTGTCTCATCCAGCAAGTGAAGTACTTATTCTTAAGGTATTTGAAGCGAATCAACTTACCCCATACGCCTTTACTGAAAATTCCCCTCTACGACGATTTTAGCAGCAATGCCCAACCAAAACATCTGACATTTATAATACCCCATCCTCCAAGTTTTTTTAGTCTGGTGATCTTTTCCAATTTGACTAGATGATATTTGAAGCTTTTCTTTGCCCCCGACAAAATGAATTATGCCATTATACGGTTGAGAGAATTTAAATTTTTTTGCGGAATTTGGAAAAAATGAGCCCAATAGACCCCCAACTGCATGAGCACTGACTGAGTGAGGGTGATATAGCCTCCCAACGATAAGCATTGATTTTCCCAACCCTTTATTCTCATATGGAATCCATCCACGAGCCATGCCCAATCTATATTTTTTTATTTCCATGGCTTTAGGTGATATCCCAGATATTTCATTCCTATGTTCAAATGGTTCGCTTTCACCCCGAAATTCATTTGAATATATATGATATCATCCAGGTTACAAGAACCATATAGAATGGTTGATTTGAGCTCATTCAAAATGAGGTTAGTGGCTCTTCTGAAAATCTTGAAAATTTGGGAAAGAGCAAGCCATTTGAATCTGTAGACCATTCCCATCAACAAAATATCATCTACAAAGAAGCTGTGTGAGATAGAAATTTGATAGCTAATTTTTAATGACTCAAACTGACCTGTAGTCACTGCTTTTTTGATGTATAAGCTTAGGCCATCCATGGCTAGAATGAATAGGAGGGGAGACAAAGAGAATCCCTATCTAAGTCCCCTGCCAGCTCCAAAGAATTGAGATGGATACATGTTAATTACCACAGCATACCTGACTGTTGTGACACATCCCATTATCCATTTAGTCGCATTTGTTCTTATGCCGATTTTCTGAAGAACCATTCTCATATATCCCCAGTCTAAGAAGTTGTATACCGTTTTGGTGTCTACCTTCATAACTGTTGCATTCATCTTTTTTGTCTTGATAGTGTGCATGCATTCTTGAGAAATTGCCATGGCATCATGTATTTGTTTGTTATTTAGAAAACCATATTGTTTTGGGGAAATGAATTTTGATAACGAAGCCTTAATCCTGGTGGTGATTATCTTGGATATAATCTTATAAATAAGATTGCAAATAGAAATTCGACGATAATCAACAAAAGTGGCTACCATTGTCTTCTTCAGTATAAGCGTAATGTAGGTAGAATTTATATGAGGATGTATAGCTCCCGTAATTCTAGATTCTTCTACCATTTTTAGAAGGTCCTCCTAAAAGATGTCAAGAAAGTGGACAAAGAATTCAACTATCCAGCCGTCTAGGCCCGATCTTTTGTCTCCCTTCATCGATTTTATGATCTAGGTCATTTCCTCCACCGTGGCAGGCTTATACAGCTCCATATTCTCCTCCTCATTAAACATTTATGGGTATTACTTGCCACCTAGACCTACAATTCCGCACCCTCCAAATCCATTCTTGTGTGGGCTTGTTCAAAAATGTGTGGCCGCAAGGGCAAAGATTTCTGATTTTTTGTTGTAATAGTTTCTACTGACATTGGCTATCTCCCATATGGTGTTCAATTTCCTTCTATGATTGGTGTATCGGTGGAAATACTTTGTGTTTTTGTCCCCTTCCCAGATCCATGTAGCTCTTCTCTTTAAACGCCATGTGATCTCCTTAACTTGGAGTATCTTCTTCTTTTTCATTTGGAGAGCATGGATTTGTTCCCTTACTGGAGCAGATGGGGAGTGTGTGGCCATAAGATTATGTAGTGGCTTAAGGGCCTTTTCTATTTCTGTCAACTCCTTTGTTAGGCTCACCTTCTTCTTTTGCTCCCATCTTTTAACCATTGCTTTTAGGTTTCCAAGCCTGTATAGAATCCTTTTGATGGAGGAAAGGCACATCATTTCATCCTTTTCTTCAGACTAATGTACATGGGAAAGGGAATCGAAACCTGGGTCTTCCATCGAATTGATTTGCAATTTCATTTTGAAGAATGAAATCAACACTTCCTTTGGCGGAATCCCGACAAATTTACACACAAAATAAATGAGGAGCTACCGTAGGGATCGATACATAATCTAGTCACACCCAATATGCTCCTGTACATTTGGCCATAGGTCTTACCAAAGACAAAGGGGTTTTCTCCCTCGAGCAATTTCATCTGTTGGAGTTGGAGATGACATTGTGGAAGCAGTACAAAGATTCCTTCGACATCCTTTCCAACACAACAGGCCCTGAAAAAATCACATCTCAAGAGCTTTATTTTAGACAATGTAGCGGATGACGATGATGAAGACAGACGATGTGGTGGTGTTGGCCGCAATGCTTCAGAGGACGAATGACTGTTACTGCTGCTAATGGGCAGATGCGAGTGGCTCAGGATTTAGCATGTGCATTGGGCAAGAAGAAGGGAACGAATCTCAAAGTTCCTTTATGAAATTTCCAATCGCCTGTTGTGAACACCATAGTCTAAAGATTATGCTTTTTGCTCTGAAAGTTATGGAAATTCCAATCATATTTTGAAAAAATCTCGTAAGGATTTTTGTAAATCAAAATAAA
>APFE030381908.1:0-22883 GCA_000404065.3 Pinus taeda | reverse complement strand
TGATGAAAACCCCGGTGAGGAGGAGCTGGAGGAGGGTGAACATGACTCTCAAAAAACTAAACAAGACCAAACCCCATTGTGGAAATATGTTAACAGGCCTGAAGCAGGGAGAGGGGGTAGAACCACTAAATTTCATTGCCCCCATTGCAACAATAATTACACAAGTTCATACATCCGTGCCAGAAAACACCTCTGCGAGAAAAGGCCATGTGATGGAAATAAACAAATAGGAATCAAAACTTGTCTAGTGGTGTCAACAGCGGATAGAGCCAAATACATAAGGGAAGAGGAGGAAGCCCAATACAAATCTAAATAATCAAGGGGTTTCTTTGAACCAAGCTCACAATCACAAGCACAAAGAACTCCTTCAGCATCCTCCCAAGGCAGTGGATATGGAGGCACAGGGTCATCAGCTTTAAGGCGTAGAACCATATCAGATTTCCTTGATGAGGGGGGTAGGAATGACGTGGATTCAAAGGTTTACAGGTTTCTCTATGCATGTGGGATACCATTCAATGTTCTTCGCTCACCTTATTGGCACGTAATGGTTTCTGACATAAATTATGCCCTTAAAGAATACAAGAGCCCTGGGTATGACAAGGCAAGAACTATTGGCCTTGATCATGAAAAAGCAAAAATATCACATTCTTTGAATAGAATGACAAGTTCTTGGACTGACCATGGGGTGTCCATTGTATCTAATGGATGGACAAATGTAAAAGGCAAGCCATTGATAAGTGTTCTTGTTGTGTCTGTTAGTGGTGCCATCTTTCTAACTACACATGATTACTCAGACAAGTTCAGGACCACCATCAACATTGCAGAAGCATTACTTGAAACAATTGACTGTATTGGGCCATACAATGTCATCCAAGTCATCACTGATAATGCTCCTAATTGTAGGGCAGCAGGAGCAATTATTGAGGATAAATACCCCAACATATTTTGGTCTGGATGTTTGGTTCACACATTGAACCTTCTGATGCATGATGTTGTCAAGAACAAAAATGCACAATACACATGGATTGGTGATTTGTACAAGAAAGGCAAACAAATGATAAAATTTATTACAAATCATAACAATACCCATGGCCTTTTCCGCAGTCACTCAAGATTGGAGCTGTTGAAGATTGCTAAGACCAGATTTGGTAGCTATTACCTCACCTTCAGGCGCCTTTTGAAGGTAAGAGAGTCATTGGCTAGCATGGTATCAAGTCCACATTGGCAGGTATTAAAGGAAAGGGCTACAAATGCAGCTGACAGGCGAGGTTTTGAACTGGTGGAGGAGGCCGCTCTTGATGGTTAGTTTTGGACAAGTGTTAGGCAAGTATTAGATTTCACCAAGCCCATTTATCACATGATTTGGTTTGCAGATACAAACAAACCAGTGATTGGCGAGGTGTATGAGCAGATGGATATCATGTTGGGGCAAATAAAAGATATTGTTCATAACAGAGATTCCGACTTGTACAAACTGATTCACGATTGTGTGTGTGAACGGTGGAATAGACTTAATCTTCCACTACATTGCTTGGCGTATATCCTTATGCGAAAATACTACTCCACATCTTGGTTGGGCCAACCTGCACCAGGGGGTGGGATTAGGACCAAACCCCATTTAGATGCAAAGGTAACTAGTGGATATTTGCAAGCATTAGAAAAGTTGATACCTGACAGGGAGGAATGTGCAGCTGTGCGCCTTGAAATAGGCAAATACTTCAGTGGCACTGGTTTCTTTGGTAACTTCCATGCAATGGAAGACAGAGATAGATTTGATTCTCTCACATGGTGGGAAACATATGGCGGCCAGGGACTTTTGCCAAAATTAGCAAAAAAAGTTCTTTCACAGGTTGTAAATACTTCTTCTGCAAAGAGGTGTTGGAGCACTTACAACTACATACATAATGTGAAAAGAAACAGACTCAATGAAAACCGAGTAGAAAGCTTGGTTTATGCGCAGTGCAACTTGAGGTTGTTGAGTCATTACTGTGATCGGGCTTATGAGGATCCCACATATAAAATTTGGGACAATCACCCAGAGGATGACAATTTGGAGGATGGCATTGTACATCTTGAAGAACTGGAAGAGGAACTTGTAAGGGATGAAGATGAAGTAGCTGCAGTAGCCATGCCACCTCCACCATCCAGTAGCAGTGCTTGAGTTCCAAGTCTTGTTCCTTTGTTGTCGCCACCTCCATCTACACCCTCACGTGGAGGTTCTAGTTTTGGTCGTCGGTCTGTGCGGGAGACTCCTAGAAGACCACCACGACCTGCTTATACTCCTGGAGACTCTCGTGGCAAGGGCCACATGTAGATTTATAGTTTACTTGTCTTCTCTAGTTTCTATTAGTTTTCATCACTGTTGAGTTTTGAGTCCTTAACTCTTGACTCTTGACTCTTTCATATCATAATGATATTTTTTGTAAACAATATATGATTGTGACAATGAAAATTTGAAGTTTGAAGTTGGCAATTATAACTCATTGGTAATGATTGTGAATTATGAATATGATGCTTCGTGAAAGATTAAAGTTGTTTCATTTCATTTCATTATTCATGTTTCATTTTATAACATTTCATTTCATGTTAACAATTAGAAGTTAGGAATTAGAAATATCTAAGGTATTACTTCTTGTAATGGTTAAACTTAGCTTACAAGTACAACTTTGGTGATGAATGATGATAAATGTTATATATTGAATTTTCAATTTTGAAAGCTTGAAGTTGAAACTTGAATATTGAATTTGATGAATCATGATTCACGAGATTCAATATGTTGCAGTTGTAATATGTATTTTACTAACGTGTGGACATGGTTGATGAAGATTATAACTTCTAGATGATTGATGTGATATGGTTCAATGATCAATCTATGTTTTTTTATGTTTTTTATATCTAATTCATCATTCTACATGTCTTTGTTGACATATATGTATCAAAAATTAAAAAATTAAAAAATATATATATATATATATATATAATATATATATATATATATATATATATATTTAAAAAATCGCTTCGGGATTTGCTCCCAAACTGGGAGCTTCTGAAAATGTCGCTCTTCCTCCCGTTTTCGCTCCCTCTCCCCACTCCCGCTCCCATGTAACATAGGTAGGGGGCAGTGAGAATCCGGGAGGATTTTCAGGAGAATACAGACAGAGAGGTGGACAGAGCCAGCAGAGCAGAAAAGTTGCCTGTCACGTAGAAGTCGGAATTGTCGGGAACTATTGGAACAACTGGGAAAGCTGAAGCAGAAGGCAGAAGTCAGAACTGTCGGAACTTCTGGCACTGTCGGGAAAGCTGACGCATAGGGCATGTTGATTTGGGGTAGCATCGGATGTGCTTTAGCCATGAAAATTGGTAGAGAGGCTAAAGCGCATGAGATCTCCAAGACCCAAAGATGGTTTGGGCAGATTCTAGCCGATTTGGAAGATATTAAAATAATTAATATTTTTAATGTAGTTCCGAAGTCTAAACATAGGAAAAATAAAATATTAATGTGTATTAATGTAAAACTGGGTTAGAAGGTTCCAAAAGTCATGGATATAGCCAAATCTAATATTAGTCATTTATTAGAGATTTAATCTCGGCCCTTGAAGGACCAATAGGAAAAGTATAAGAAGAGGCTTGAAGGTCAGTTGGAGAACACACTAAGGGAGACCAGTTAGTTCGATTTCTGGAGCAGGGTTAGCTGAGAAATTCGAACTAGTGATCTGGAGAGCAGCAGGAGGCAACAAGAACGAAACAGATAGTCAGGATCAACACCAGGAGACTAGAATAGAGGTAGACGTAGAGCCTCTCAAGCAGACGCAGAGGCAGCAACGGATTGCACAGTAGAGGGCCTGCATGGGTGATGCAAAAAGTCCCAGGGCTGACGTAGAGAAGCAAGCGCTGACGCAGAGTGTCTGGGAGCTATGTAGAGGTCAGTTAGGCTGAAGCTGGGACTGGGAGAAGTGCTGAAGAATTTTTCTCTCTGTTGGGTAATCTAGTTTGGCACCTTGTTGTACTAAAGAATTGCTGAATAATAAAAATCCTCCCTTGCTGCACTGGTTTTCCCACTTGGGTTTTTCTGGGGATTGTTGTCCAAAATATATATGTCGATGTGTTGATTCTTGTGCATGTGTTTATTTCTGTATTATGGTGTGTTATCTGCAGCAAAATTTATTTTACTGTTTATTGAAGGAATTTCATAAATAACATATTGGAAAATAAGTAGGCAAAGTAAATCAGATGTTGCAGTGATAGAATTTTTACAGGGCAGAAGCCGGAACTGTCAGAACAACTAGGAGAGTTGACAGAGAGGCAATGCAGTAGCCGGGAGAGTTGACGCAGAGGGTAGAAGTTTGAACTGTCGGGAATGGCCAGAACTTCTGGGAATTGCCAGAACAACTGGGAAAGATGACGCAGAGGGCAGAAGACCAAACTGTCAGGAATAGCCGGAACAACAGGGAATTGCCGAAACAGTCGGGAAAGTTGACGTAGAGGGCAAAAGCTGGAACTGCCAGGAACAACCGAAATTGCGGGGAACTGTTGTAACTACCGGGAAAGATGACGCATAAATAGTTAGGGTTAGCCAAAATCTTGTGTCGGATCAGCTAAAATTCTACTGGGTGAAGTGAGGTAAAACTCACTTAGATTTTCCGCTAGTATTTTCTCTGTAAAGGATTGTTAGATGAGCATCCTAGAGTTGTATTCAGATATTTCTCCTGCATAAGAATAAACCCTTAGAGTTGTTGCACCAGTTTTCCCACATTGGGATTTTTCGGGGACTATTAAGTCCAAAAATAAGTGTGTTCTATGTATCTTGTTCTTTGCTCTATTTTTTGTTTCATGAGATCAAACATTTAATTAGTGTATGCTGCAAAAGTAGTTTGCTTCAGTATTCAGAAGAATAACTTGGTTAATGTATGTTAAAAATCAAGTAGGTGAAGTAGATTTAGATTTGATGCAGTAGGAGTTCCTTCGAGTCTAGGAATTTTCACATGGTATCGGAGCATTGATTTTGGAGCAGGAAGAGAAGATCCAGTGCTGAACAGTGAGGCTGAAAGTTGCACTTGGTAGCAGTTCAAATCCCCTTGGAGGGATTGCGCAGCCCTTGCCGGGAAGATGATTCCAGGAAATCTTTGTCTGAGTGAGTCGAGAGAGGTACGATTTCCGAATCATGAGCTTGCAGAGGCAAAGGGAGTGACACAGAGCCTCAGCACAGTGCTAGAAGGGCGCAATTTCTGCCGGGGCAAAAATCCGCTAGAAAAGAACGAAGACACATAGTGGGGGAATTTTCTCCTCAGAGAAGTTTCTGCCAGAAAGTTTGAATTTCTCACTTGCTGCACAACTGTGCTAAGCAGTGACTAGAGGATTCCATTCGAAAGTTGGGTGAGATGGCATCTCATGGGCTCAGAGATCAGGATAGGTTGGACGGAGCCTCCAACTATGTCATATGGAAAACCAAAATCTTAGCGGTTCTGGAGGAATATGATCTCGAGGCCTACGTCAAAAGTGTTGTAGTTGTTCTTGCTGACAACAATTAGAAGAAGAAATACAAGGCCGAGCAGGGGAAGGCAAAGAGGCTGATTCTCGATGGAGTTGGAGATCATGTGGTCTCACACTTGTTGGGCAAGGATACATCCCGGGAGATGTGGGAAACCTTGTCTTCTCTGTATGAAGGCTCTTCCGAACAACAGAAGATGTATTTGGAGTTGCAACGGACTTTGATGAAGAAGGGAGAAGGGGTGAACCTCTATCTTCAACGTGTTCAGGACACTAGAGACCAAGTTGTTGCAATGGCGTCCACTCCTCAGCGAATCGCTATGGTGAGGATAGCCCTGAATGGAGTCTCGGATGAATGGCTAGTTTTTGTCAAAAGCATATTGGGCAGAGAAAAACTACCTTCATGGGAGGAGATGTGGGCGACTCTTCAACATGAGGAGTTAAGGAGGGACCTAGTGATGGTCAACCTCAGTGGTAGCAGTGGGATTGGCTCAAAGACAAAAGAGGAGGAGGAAAATGCAGCTTTAGCATCGAAGGGACAACAGAAGCAGAAGAAGGCCATTTCGAAGGTGAAATGTTTCAAATGTGGCGAGTTGGGTCACTTTGCCTCTCAGTGTCCTTTGAAGCAAAAGGATAAGGATGAGAAGCATGATCCTAAGGTTGCAACTGTGAAGATTGACGAGGAAGAGTATGCCATGAGTGCCCATGCATCTCCAGGAGGGAGATGGGGCGATATTGATCTGTAGTCGGGAGGACTGGGCAGGATCCTTGATGAGTCCACCTCTTGGATCAATTCCTTGCTATGGGAGCCCAAGATTTAGTAGTAGTGAGATGGACTTAGTGTCAGATGAAGCAGTGGATTGTTTGGAGGACATATGTAGTAGCTTGGGACCAGAGACTGATCAACGCAGAGCAAGGTTGGCAGCAATGCAGTTGGCATAGTGCAGGAGTCAGTAGCAGCGCAATAGATTCAAAGGGTTAGAATCAATAGCAGTCAGATTCCAACATTCATTGTATTATGTTGAACATAGTTAAGTTCAACTAATTTTGGATGTTTTTCAGTTTCTTCTCTCAGCAACTGAGTTGCAGTATGAATGTAGTGTTAGAAGTGGCAATGCTAGCAGCATAGCAAATGCAGTGTTTGAGAGGGAGTTGTAGTATAGATGCAGTAGTGGCATTGGTAGTGTCATGGGAAGTTGTACAATCACAAAAACAACACAGTGTTGGTGGCAACAACAGTGCAAAAAGGAGGTTCTTCAGAAACAGAGCAGCATGTAGGTGGACATTGTTGCTAGAGCAATTTCCTCACTAAGAGGGAATGTTAGTTTTTGGTAGCATCAGATGTGCTCTAACATTGAAAATTGGTGGAGAGGCTAAGGCACATGAGTTCTAAAGAACCCATAAACCGTTTGGTGAAATTCCACCTAGATTGTATTTTATTAAAATAATTAATATTTTAACTAGTTTCCTAAGTGTAAACTTAATGTAATTAAAATATTAATGGGTATTAATCAAAATATGGGTAAGAATGATCTAGAAGGCAAATCAAGTCATGTCTTAATCCTAGCTATTGATTAGAGACTTAATCCTGACCGTTGAAGACAAAAAAGGAAAAGTATAAAATGGAGGCTTGGCGTTCATTTGGAAACATAGAGAGAGAGAGAGAATTGATCTAGAGTTCGATTTCTGGGGCTAGGAAGCTAAGAAATTCGAATTAAGTGGTAATTTTGTAGTAGAGGGGCAGTGAGAATCCGGGAGGACTTTCCGGAGAATATAGATAGAGAAGCGGAGAGAGCTAGTAGAGCAGAAAAGATGCCTGTGATGCAGAAGTCAGAACTGTCGGGAACAACCAAAACAGTCGAGAAAGCTGACGCAGAGGCAGAAGTCGGAATCGTCGAGAAAGATGACTCATTGGATAGAAGTTGGAACTGTTAGGAATTGCCGGAACAGCTGGGAGAGTTGATGCTGAGGGCAGAAGCGGGAATTGTCAAAACAGCTGGGAGAGTTGACGTAGAGGGCAGAAGCCGGAATTGCTGGGAATAGCCGGGAAAGTTGACGCAGAGGGCAGAAGCCGGAACTGCCAAGAACAACCTGAACTGTTGGGAAAGCTGATGGAGAGGGTAGAAGTTGGAACTGCCGGAACTGTTGGGAACTACTGGGAACTACTGGAACAACCGGAAAAGCTGACGCAGAGGGCATAAGATGTTGATTTGGGGTAGCATCGGATGTGCTCTAGCCATGAAAATTGGTGGAGAGGCCAAAGCACATGAGATCTCCAAGACCCATAAATGGTTTGGGCATATTCTTCCTGGTTTAGGAGATATTAAAATAATTAATAATTTTAATGGAGTTCCTAAGTCTAAACTTGGGAAAAATAAAATATTAATGGGTATTAATATAAAACTGGGTTAGAAGGTTCCAAATGACATGGATCAAGCCAAATCTAATCTTAGCCGTTGATTGGAGATGTAATCTCGATCGTTTAAGGACCAATAGGAAAAGTATAAGAGGAGGCTTGAGGGTCAGTTGGAGGATACACTAGAGTGGTCAGTCATTCCATTTTCTAGAGCGGGGTTTGCTAAGAAAAGTCGAATCAGTGAACAATTTGCAGTGAGGGGCAGTGAGTATGAGATAAAGAGGTAGAGATAGTTCCGGAAGACCAGCGTAGAGGCTAAGAGGCAGATGTAGAAGCTAGAGGGAGCCATGCAGAGGCTAGCAGAGATAGCGCAAAGGCCAAGAGGGCCTGCGTCATCCACACAAAGGCTGCTGGAGTGAGACAAAGAGTTAGAGAGGTTGCGCAAAGCCTCAGAGAGCTGATGCAGGGGGTTTTCAGCTGGCGCAGAGGCCAGGAGGGCTGAAGCAGTGCTTCAGTTGTGTTGGAGAGGGTTTCGTGGGGAAAATGTTTTGAATATCTGCTTCCAAGTAGAGAGGTATTACTGCCAGATTATTTTCTCTGTCGAGTGAGCCAATTTGGCACCCAGTTGTACTCAGATAGACTGCATAATAAAATAACCCTCAAAATTGCTGCACCAATTTTCCCAAGTTGGGTTTTTCCGGGGAAGAGTTGTCCAAAAATAATGGTGTCACTTGTGTGTTTGCTATTTCTTTCAGTTGTTGATTTGTAAATGGTTGAGACTGTGTTGTGTTTATTTCGATATTTATATGTTTAAATAACTTGTTCATAATTAACAAGTAGGAGAAATAAACCAGAGAATGCAGATAAAATTTGTAATGGGTAATACTTAGAAATTTCAATAGAATAGGTGACGCAGAAATAACCGGGGTTAGCTAGTCTTGTGCTGGATCAACTGAAATTCTGCCAAGTGAAGTGAGGTAAAACTCACTCAGATTTTCCACTAGTATTTTCTATGTAAAGGATTGCTAAATGAGCATCCTAGAGTTGTATTTAGATATTTCTCCTGCATAATAATAAACCCTCAGAGTTGTTGCACCAGTTTTGTCGCATTGGGTTTTTCCAGGGACTATTGGGTCCAAAAATAAGTGTGTCCTATGTATCTTGTTCTTTGCTCTGTTTTCTGTTTCATGAGATCAAACATTTACTGAGTGTAGGCTGCGGAAGTAATTTTCTTACTATTCAGAAGAATAACTTGGTTAATGTATGTTAAAAATCAAGTAGGTGAAGTAGATTTAGATTTGCTGCAATAGGGGTTCCTTTGGGTCTAGGATTTTTCACATTGAAAGGCTAAGAACTTGACCTTCCCCAAGGGCTTTGTGAAGATGTATGCAACCTGTTCATTTGACTTGATTTGTTGGAGCCTTATTGCTCCCCGTTGTATCATATCTAGGATAAAGTGGTACCTGATTATTGATATTAATATGCTTGGAGCAATCATGGAACACAAGATTCTTTGAAAAGTGAATCCCACTTTGATTTTGGTAGTAGATAACAATTGTATCCAACACATGCTCAAATAGCTCATTGAAGAGCTTCCTCAACCAAATAGCTTCACAACAAGCCATACTAGCTGCAATATATTCGGCCTTGGTAGTGCTTAGAGCAATCGATTTTTGCTTCTTTCTCATCCAAGAAATTGAAGTAGATCCCAAAGAGAAGCAACATCCTGATGTGCTCTTTCTATCCACCACACTGCCAACCCAGTCAACATCAGAATATCCATGTAGCCTCAAATTCCCGATAGTGTTTCTTAGTCCATAGTTGATTGTGCCACGAAGATATCTTAAGAGATTCTTTGCAACAACCATAATTGAAGTGAAGAGTGATAATTCCTATCCCTTTCACAGGGTAGGTGGCATTATCTCCAAGTATAATATTTAGATTAGTTTACTTCTCAACTAAATTTGAGAGGGCCTCCTTGTATCCAGTGAAATGCCTTGAGGCTCCACTATCAATTAACCAATGATCCAAAGTATCTGGAGGAGAGGTTAGATAGAGCTAAAATAGGATAGAACTCATCTTGTTTTTCTACAACATTACTTTGATCATACTTGATATCTCTTGTCCTCTTGGGAGGTCGACTACTTCCTTATTGAGCAATGGGAGCATTCCTCTTTCCTTTGATGTTATACCTGTTGTTCCTTTGATTTCCATTGCCTTTGAAATTGTTGTTGTTGTTATTGTCATTCCTTGGAGGATTTTTCTTGTGAGGACACTCTCTAGCATAGTGACCAAACCTTGCAATAATAGCATCTTCCTTTGAATTGCTTCTTAGATCCTTGACCCTGTCTCCTTGGACCAACATCATTCTCTCCATCATTCTTGTTTCCTCTTGAGTGCATCTAGCCAATAACTCATCAAAACCAGGTATCCAGTCATTGTTGAGAATAGTGGTGACAAATATATCCCATGGTCTTGAAAGAGCTCCAAAAGCAATGAGAGTGAGCTCCCAATCAGCAATAACTTCTCTAATAAATAGCAAGTCATTCTTGATTTGAGTTATTCTTATAAATGAGGATTGGATAGACTCCCCTTTATCCATCTTGATGTCCTTCAACTTGTTCTTGAGAAAGAGAATTTGACTAGCATCCTTCACTTTGAACATCCCAACCAACTTATCATACATTTCCTTAGATGTTCCCAAATTAGAAATATTGGCAACCAAATTCTTTTGAATGGAGTCAATTATAAGTTTCTTTGCTTTGACCTCACCATTTCTATACTTCGTTTTTGCAGCAGCAGGTGCATTTGAAGGAGGCTCCACCACTTTTCCTTACACAGACAAATACTTATGCTCCTCCAAAGTCAAGTTTAAAGTCATCTTCCATACATGATAGTCAGATTTGTCTTTGATCTTGTACTTAGTCTTGAGGTAAGATGTAGAGGCCATGGAGACTTGTCCAATAATCTCTGTCCAACAGATATCTTAGTGATTGCTTTTCTCTCTTTCTTGGGCTTGTCCTCACCTGGGCTTTGATTCCATGTTAATTTTAGATAACAATGGTATGTTCTATGCTTGCAACAATTACTTCAATGTCCTTTTATTAGCCCAATGATAATATCCCATAGCAATCACATAAACCATTAATTTACATTGACAGTAACTATAGATAGAGCATAACCAATAAACTGCAGAAGACAAGCCATGACAAGAGAACACAAGAATTTGGCTCAAGCCAGGGATGAACCCCAAGATGGGGAAAAGCCTTGATCAATCCATCTTATTATCAAATATCAAATGTTCAACAGAGAGAGAGTACAATAATGCAAAGTCAAAGACAAAATTGACTTGCCTGTTTGATGATCCAATACCATTTTCCAAAGGCCAAACACAGAATATCTTCATGAGTGCGACTAGGGTTCTGAGCTAGGGTTTGACAGTTGACCGCAATTGACTGCAAATGTTCGAAGGCTGGAAGGTTTCTCTCTGCTGTATAGTAATTTTGGAAGTCTGCTTTTGATTTGTATTGTGTAAATCTTTGTTGGGTGATTGTGTATTGGGCTCATTGTACTCTCTGTTGATACATTTTATGGCAATCTAATAAGAAGATTTGAAAGGGTTTTCCCCCATAGTGGGGTTTTTCCGTGGTCTTTGACAATTTTGGTGTCTCTTGTGGTTGTGTTAATGTCTCCTTTATCATTGCATATATTGTTTTATCTTCAATTATTGTTTATGATTGGAAATATCGTTAATAATTGGATGCATTACATAGAACAATCTGAAATATTAACATTGAATGGAACAAATGTAAAATTAAATCAAAATAATCAACTTGAACGATAAAAATAGGAATGACCAAACTATCTTTCTTCGCTTCCTTTCAAGTTGCCCCTTTCTATCAACGAGATAGACTTAGTCCCAGAGAATTCAAAAGGGATGAATGGAAGAATAAAGTAATCTTTTTGGTTGTAGTGTAACTTTATTCCAATAGAAATCAATTTATTTGTTGAACTTCCTCTAATAGATTTTATCTATTAATTTATGAAAGTATTTTAAGAAAATGGATCACAAAACCTTGTGCCTCCCAAAAATATATATAATAATATCCATGCTATCAAAATTATGTCAATAAGTATCATTGTGTCCAAAATAATGTGCTTCAAATATGTCTAAAAGTAACAACAAATAAAAGCCACGATGTCTCTGGATGCAAATCCCTAAACATCATCTCTCTTTTTCCTTCTACCTTTTCTCTAGCCGTGGAAGGTTCAGAGGTAGAGGTGGGACAGTGGAGATTGAGTTAGGCTTGGCCATGGGTTTCTTTCCCTTGTCTTCTGAAACTGCAAGGATGGGTTGTTTTGGGAGAGACTTGGAAAATGAAGCAACTGATGGGATTGCTTGATTTGGAACAGGGGCAAATGAGACATGAACAGGTATGCCAGGCCAATGAATAATACTAGATGTAGGTTGAATAGGGTTTGGGTTTAAACCATCATTTGTAGGTCGCTTGGGAGAGGAAGGGATATTAGCAAATTCTTAGATGGGGTTGTAATTCATTACTGGGTTATGTTGGTGGGTAGGCAAGGAAACTTGATTTCTGAGATTAATTTGACCAATTTTAAAAATTTGATTAAATTCTTTTGAGTTTGCAAAAAAGTGTATAGAGAACTTGATTCTCTTGTTTCAAGCTTATTATCAATCATATTAGTGCTTATGCCTCTTCCTCCTTTGTTAGCTCTATTTTTCTTGATGAAAAAGCTTATCTAAAACCCCATCCAAATTACAAATATCAATCATAAGAAGTGTTAAACACAAAAAATAAACTAATTGCAAATTTTGTTTAATGCATTAAATATGTCTGAGATGAATGTATATTAGCCAAGCATAAACATGGATATAATACAGGAAAGCATGGAGAAAACAACATAACATAAAATCATTCATTCTTTAGATTACTATCCGTTCCCTAGGAAATGTCACATAATTCATTTTTTCACTGCCACATGTACTCTTCAACAAAATATATCCTTGCATTTTATTTAATTTCCCACCTTCATGATGTAAACTGAATTTATGAAGGGAATGATTAATGAATTACATATTTTCATGGAAAGTGAGATGATGATAATGAGAGTAAAGTAAAAGCTTTAATAACCATACATATTCATATTTGTCAAATTAGAAAGGGGGGGAGCATTGTATTATGCTCTTGACCTCTATAATAAATCACCCATGTACTTATTGTTGCTTCAAAATCTAGCAAGTCTTGTGAGGGGACTCACAAGACAAGAGCCAAACCAAGGGACAACAATATGAGGTGGAGGCTCATTGTCATCACAACTCACCACCTCTTGCTCTTTAGTGGACTTTCACTACAAGGGAGGCTTCCCTGTCTTGGTCACCTAATAGATATTCTACGTCTGTGGCTTGGAGATGATAAGGATAAGCTCACGAATGTCACTTGGCTTAAGGACAAGGCTCGATCCACTGAAAAGGCAAAGCGTGCCCTCTAAGAGGCCTATCTAAGGCACTTATGCCCTACGATTTAATGAATAGGCAAGAACAAGAGCTTACCAAGAGCTTACCAAGGTGCATAAGGCCAAGAAAAGGCTTATGGAGGGAGGATACGATTAACAATTGGAGCCACAAATATTCAAGAAGCCCTAAGTTCAAGCCCAAGGTTAGGATAGGGTCTACCCTGGGGCATATTTACCTAGGGCTGTTGATAAATCTAGGGGCAACTACGTTAGATGATTTTTGTTACTTTGATAACTGTTTGTGATGTCTTTTAACTAGTGTTGTTAAAATTGCGATATTATCGCTTTATCACGATTTTTTCCTGAAGCTAATATTATCACGAGTAATACTCGCGTTTTTTTTTTTTATATGCGATTTTTTCCCAATTTATCGCTGAGGGTCGGGGCAACGCAGTTTTATAAGGGATGCTAAATGTTTGAAATGCAATTTTTTTTTGAAAAAAACAAATAATTTTTGAGTGGGGCAGCTTAATGATCAAGCCTAGGCCCTAGTATTGATATGCTATTCATGGTAATGTTAAATTCTTAAAGTAAAAGGATGAAAATGAAGATTAAGTGACATTCTCCTTAATCTTCATTTTCATCCTTTTACTTAAATTTTTAACATTACCATGAAATGACTCAGGATGTTTGGGAGTGGTTCTGGCCTCATTGGATTTCATATGGAGAAAGTAGAATTTTAGATTTCATTCAAAATCCAAGAGACTTATCAGTTTTTTAGGATTTCAGGATTGGGAGATTGTAATGTTTCTAAGTGATACCACTTGCCCGTGCTACCCCTGCCACCAATAGAGGACGTTGTCTACCTCCTATAGCTCCTAGTTCTAGTTCTTCAGCTTCTAGAGCACAACAGACTCCACTACCAACTCCACCGGCACCAGCATCTACATCTAGAGGGAAAGGGAAAGCTGTGGCATTTTCTTGCAAGAGTGGCAGAGGAAATCAATAGGATTAGACTTTAGTTATTTTCTTCATTTTATTGTATATGACATTATGATATGATGAGATACATTATTATATTTTTTGTTGATATTTTGAGGCTGAGTTGGGACTCATGAGTCAGGACTTACTATTCAGGACATGATTCAATGTTATGTGTGATTTTATATTTGAGCACCAGAAATGATATTAAACATCTTATATATTAGTTATTTTATCATATTTATGTGTCAATGTATTTATTTTATGTTGTAGATGGTTTAGATATTAAAAAAATTGAAAAAAATGAAAAAAAAAATGAATAATTTTGTACCAAACGATTTTTTCCGATTTTTTCCTCACACTAATATTATCCCGATAACGATTAATGCAACATTGCTTTTAACTTGATTAACTTCTTCTTTAACTTGATTATTCTTGTTTTTTCTATCATCAGAAAACTACCAAACAATGAAGATCAAAGAGACAAGAGGAAACAAAATGTAGGCTGCTAGCTAGGCAAAAAAACTCTATTGAGAGGAGAAGCAACAAGAATTATTCTCTTCTTATAGGATCTTCAAATAATGAATTCCAAGACCTAAGACCCTTGACAAAGATCCCTCCAAGACCAAGTCAACCTTCCTTCTTGATGAACTTTCTTTAGACAACTTACAACAAAAAAATTTGACTTTCCAACAACTTCGACCCCAACAACTTTCCAACAACTTCGACCTTCAACAACGTTGACCCCAACAACTTTCCAGCAATTTCGACCTCCAGCAACTTCGACCCCAACAACTTTCCAACAACTTCAACCTCCAACAACTTTGACTTCCAACAACTTTCTAGCAACTTCGTCCTCCAACAACTTTCCATCAACTTTGTCCTCCAACAACTTTCCAGCAACTTCATCCTCCAACAACTTTAGAATTTCGTTGCATAAAAGAGAGAGAGAGAGAGAGACCCAAAACTTCGACTCTAGCATCCTTCTTGAACTTTGCTTGCCTTAGGACTTCTTCCTTTTTAAGATTGAAATCCTTTTCTTGCTTCTTCGTATGTGCTAGATGTGTGCTACCAAATGAGGTCAAATGCCTCTTATATGTAGGCTTTCCAATTGTATGAATTGCCTCCATGAGGCCGACTTGATCTTTCATGTAGGCCGACTTGTTGCAGTTCATTGACAAGGTCTTGGAGGGTCTTTATGACTCAAATAAATTTCTTTTACATAATACAAGATGCCCAAAGGGGTCTTACATGTATGACGATGACTCTTTTGACTTCATAATTCTATGGCGAACCTAGAGGCACTCAATGGGTGCTTGACCTACAAATAAATTTACCTTGAGCATGAAACCCATGTAGCAAGAATGACAATAATAAATTTCTTTTCTCTTTAATATCAAATACATAATATTATGATTACAATAGCATTATGAAGACTGAACCTAGTTACACATTTCAACACTCCCTCTTAACTAGGGAGGTATTCATAATCCATACATGGTACTTGGACATTCTCAAACTGAAGAATTGTCATAAGAAGAGTCGGATTGGTAAGCCATCTCATAAGCTATTGTTTCAGCTTATCTCATTACATCTCATCATACCGACCATAATTGTCAATTTGTCACATAACAAGGCCTTGACTAACAATTCTATTTCTCCACAAGATCATAGCACAATGTTGGCGAGACAATGACTAATAGAGACCATCATCATTATGTCTTAAGGCACATACCCCACCGTGATGTTCACAAGGTGTGTCGTTTTAGGACAATTCTTGTCTTAGAATAACACATCCTCAAGGAATTTCCTCTTTGACTACTCTGACCTATTGGATGCCCTACAACATCCTCAAAGAGTATCGAAAACCAGATGCCTACCCAATCCTCCATTCCTTCTTCATAACATGAAGATAAGAATGATGTGTCTATCTCCCCCTCTCAACTAGGGAGGATTAACTCATTCCTATTAAAGGAATATTCCCAAGCTCCCTTTTAACAATGGACTTGCCCAAGTTCCCTCTCAACTAGGGACTTGTTTCCAACAACAACTATCTGCTCTTTGGTGGAGATCATGGTACTATTAGCTACTTGTAGGGCTTCTCCTTTCAACATTGTGTCATGAACTTCACCTTCTTCATCATCACTTTATCTTAGGGCATCAACCATCTTCTCCATCACTTTCCCTTCAACAAATTATATTGTTGAACCAATAGTCATGCCATCCTTCTCTTCATCAAAAATTGATCTTCTAGTCTACATCTAGCTTTTCTTCATACAACTGCCTCTTCCAAGTCATGTTTCTTTTAGGATCTTCCATCCAATCACATGAGTAGTAGTTGTATGTGACTTCTACAACCTTCTTTTGGTAGCGCTGTGACAACCCATCCAGATGTTTTCAAAAATCAAAATGAACATCAAATCAAAGTTATCTTTTTATGATGGCCTTTTGTCATGACATCAACTTTTTGCAACATCAACATCCTGCACATGTATGAATCTATCTCCAAGACACATATTACCAAGGTTTTCTTTTTTCAACATACATATCAAGGTCTTCATTCCTTCTTCTTCCATGGAGATGTCATAGCTAACTTTTCTTGTTCTTCGATGTTGATCACATATCTTTATGACTATAATTGCATCTTTTACGAACTCTTCTTCCATTCTTCACATATTGCTTTCCTCGGGATCTTCTTTACATGGTTCTTTCAACATAGGAACCATGATTGTCAACCACCTCATATTCCATATGGGGTCATATTATTTTGATTTCATCTTATCAATATGTAGAAGAGTTCAAGGCACATTGTCTACATGCCTTCATGCACCATTCTAATGGAAGAGATTCTTCTTTTTTGATCATGCTCACGAGATAGAGCATTCAACCATGATATCTGCAACTATATGGTGACATGACTTTATCTATTAAATATATACATACCTCTTCCTTCATGTGGTCATCTAGACTTCCTTTGGCAACTTCCTTTCCTTGCTTGAATATGAAAGTACCTCAACCAACTTGTCATGCTGCACATTTTTATCATCATACCGTCATCCTTTTAACTTGTAGATCCCACATAAGGTGGAATGTAGACCATCTATGAGACACTTCTTCTCAAGTAGAGGTGAATGTGGAATGTAGACCATCTACGAGACACTTCTTCTCAAGTAGAGGTGAATCTTCTAACAAAGATTCTAATGGAGGATCGTGATGATCCTCATTTTGCAAATGCTCCTTTCTAATGATGATAATGTATGATGATCTCTTGATCTTCTATCTTGCTAGATTACTTTCTCCAACCATATAGATTGTTACTTTGGCTGTCCTTATATGCTTCTAATGGAGATGCCATGAGCTACTTCCTTTTATCAGGATGACCGCTACAACCATGTAGACTTTTTACTTTAGCTATCCTTACATGGTTCTATGATGATGTCATCTCTATCTTGCTATAAAGCATCCTATCATACTTGTGATGCTTATTATTCTCTTCTATAATTGAAAAGAACTAAATGAAGGAGACTATCTCAATCATAGTAGAGATCTTTCACTTCCTCCTTCTTTGTCTTATTCTTTTTAGGGTCTTCTACTTCTTTGGTGATATGGGCTTCATTTCTTTCCTTTCTCTTTTTGTTGTCCTTCTTGAGTTTAGGATAGAACATCACGCCCTTTGTGTTGAAGGATTGATATGGAGATTAAATTCATCCCCAAGCCTGGCACATGCAACACATCTTGGATAGGAAGTTGCTTTCCATTATCCCTCTGAAATAGAATAGTCCCTCGTGCTATAGGAGTTTACTTGGACTTGTTCCCCATCTGAACTTGGAACTTGATGTCCTCCTTGTAGCTAGAGAAGTACTCCCTGACTCTTGTCATATGAAATGACGCTCCGCTGTCTATGTACTACACCCTGTGAAGTCGAGCTAGTCAGGCAAGCGATCATTGCAAACTCCTGCTCCATCCTACTAGAGAGCTCATCTGCATTTGTTGAAGCTGTAACCTGTTTCTTGCCTTCTTCCTCTGTGGGAATTCGTTGGCATAGTTGTCGAACTTGTGACAACCATAACACTTGACCTCTGAAAGGTCCTTGTTCTCCTCTCATTTCAAGCCTTGTCCTTTACTGGGAACCTTATTCGCCTTGCCTTTTCTTGCTAGAGAAACATTCTCTTGTTCCTCCTTCACCTTCAGTGCCTTGCCACTACTACTGGTGCCATTGACTAAGCTGAGCCTCAACTCCTGAGTGAAATCACTCCACAATCGATCCTAATATGGAGGCTTGTCTCGCCCAGAGATTACCTAAACAAACATATGCCATTCCTTGGTGAACTCGTTGAGTGCTATGCGCACTAGCTCTTCATCGCTCGACTTCTCCCCAATTGCAGCTAGCTCATCTTTGACAGACTGGATTCTGGTGAGTTAAGATCAATGTTGCACGAAGCGGGAGTGAAACGGAAGAGTTTTTTGGGAGCGGGGACGCCGAAGCGTCATTTTCCAAAAATCTAGGAAGCGAAGCGTCTGCGGAAGCGTCTGCTATATATTTATATTTTTTTGCATTTATACTCAAAACAAACGTCCCAAATACCAAATTAATTGTAGAAGACATGAAAACATGCATATTTTTGCATAAATCAAGATAGATATAACATCCATTGTACATTAATGATTAACTATTCGAGCATCAACCATTTAGATGCATCAACCATCTAGAATCTAGATTCTTCTCCTCTTGTCTAGCCTTTGCCTCTACCTCGATTGTCTAGGGATATTAGTCAACATTTCCCAATTTTGATCAAACTACCTAATTCAAGACTTAAGTTATGGTAGAAAAAGCTTAACATGCTTGGTCGATGATTTTGACTTGCCTTGATAGGTAATTTTTTGCTAAGGGCGTGACAAAGGAGTTCAACAATTAACACCACCAACATTAGGGTACATATAGGGCTTGGTGCTCTTGATTAAATGATAATCGCATACTTTCATACTTGATATAATCTAATGAAATGCCACAATCCCATTGATCCTGAATTCTTGAAAACTGTTAAGTCTGCTGAATTTTGAATAGAATATAAAATTCTATTTTCTCCATATGAAGTCCAATGAGGCTGGAACCACTCTCAAACATCCTGAGTCATTTCATGGTAATGTTAAAAATTTAAGTAAAAGGATGAAATATTTTACATTTTCATCCTTTTACTTTAAGAATTTAACATTACCATGAGGGAGCTTCTGCTATATTTATATATTTTTTTTGTCTTCATTCGTCACCCTAACCCAAGGTGGACCCACCCCAACAAACAAACTCACCTAAAATTTAAAAAAAATTGAAAAAAAAAACGATTTTCTAAACGCTTTTCCGGAAGCTTTTCTGGAAGCGTACGGAAGCGTCTAGGAAGCGTCCAGGAAGCGTACGCTTCCTCCTCCGAAGCGCCATGCTTCTGACACCCGAAGCGTCATACGAAGCGCGCTTCGGCGCTTCGGAAGCGACGCTCCCGTACAACGCTTCCAAATTTCCAGGAAGCGTCTAAAAATGTCGAAGCGGCGCTTCCGAATTCGGAAGCGCCGCTTCCGGCCAAGCTTCCTAGGCGCTTCCGTACGAGACGCGCTTCGGGGCTTGGAACCGGGGGGGGCGCTCTGTGCAACACTGAGTACACCAGATGATCAGTCATTTTATTCTCTAGAGCGGGGTTTGCTAAGAGAGAGAATCAGTGGTCGGGAGAGCGGCTGAGGGGCATTGAGTACAGAGAAACAAAGAAGGCAGAGATTGTGTCGAGAGAGCAGCGCAGCAGCCAAGGAGTGTGACGCAGAGGCTCCTAGAGCTGACACAAGGCCTCCTGGGGCTGACGCAGGCCTAGAAAGGCTAACGCAGGGCTAGCGTGGGACAGAGAGGGGCTGACGCAGTCCAGATTAGGCAGACGCTGGGGTTGCAGGAGTAGTTTTGTGCTGAGGAACTGCCAGAAAGATTTTCCAGGGTTTCAGCCAGGAGATTTCTCTCAAACTATGAGGTATAGCTGCTAAGGAAATTCTCTGTTGGGTAGGCCAGTTTCGGCACCCAAATTGTACTCTGATATTGCTTAATAAGAAAACCCTCAGATAGTTGCACCGGTTTTCCCACATAGGGTTTTTCCGGGGACATTGGTCCAAAAATAAAGGTGTCATGTGGTGTGTTTGTTCTTGTTTCTTTTAGTTGTTGATCTGTAATATGTTGAGCATGCATTGGTGTTTATTTTCAATATTTATTTTGTAAATAACTTGTTAAAGAAAAATAACAAGTAGGTAGGAATAAATCAGAGAAAAGTGCATGAAGGGTTTCTAACTAAGTAAACTTAGAAACTTCAACATGGTCATCAATGAAAGTCACATAGTACTCACATCCACTCAGTGACACATGAAACATAGGAACACATACATCAAAGTATACCAAGTCAAGGATACCCGCAGCTCTGTTGTCACTGCTCGGGAAAGGTGTCTTGGTGTACTTTCCCAAAGCACACCCCCTGAACACATCATGAGGATCAGTGTTGAACTCCCTCTGAAATGATATTGTCCCCACTCCTGCTGCTCTGGCCTTGGAGCTATCTGCAAGCACAAGCTCCAAGTCAATGTCATCCTCTAAGAGACTCGTGAACTGCTCTCTCACTCAGTCATATGGCAAGATGCTCCACTATCAACGAACCATGCACGGGAATATGTAACATGAGTGGCTAAACTCACCACCAAGGCAAATGCAGTGTCAAATCTGGAGGTGAACTCGTACACCTTTGCTGAAGCTGCAACTCCATGTTTCTTCGTATTCTTCTTATTGGGACACTGAACAGCATAGTGACCCATCTTCCCTCAAGCAAAGCATTTCACTTTGCTCGTGTCCTTCTCCTTCACCTTCTATTGAAGTCTTTGGGCTTTTGGCAAGGTTTTGTCTTGTTCACTGTTATCAAAGGTTTAATGCCTATTGGTCTTGTATCAGCTGTCGCAAAAATCTCTGGTCTGACCCCTCTTTGGATCTATCATCTGATACCATGTAGGAATGTTGTGGCAGCCCAACCCAGTTCTATGTTTTGCATGGTCTAATGCCCAAACCCAACATTATATAGATGACTGACAATTGCATTACATAAAACATTAGAGCTAACCTACCATTTCTTTTGCACATCTAACACATTAGATAAATATAGCAAGCTCGCACACACATTTAGACACTATGTTTTTGGTAAAGATGACCCTGGCAAAACCCCACTACCTCATGGGGAAAGCCAGTGTTGAAAGGATTATTTGCTTCTTGAAGAAAAAATTTACAATAAGATTTCAAGAGAAAGTTCAACTTATGTTATCCCTTTTTTTTATTGCTTCTCAGAGGTCTCTTTAGCACTGAAATTTTTGGACTGATATGTGCTTCCTCATAGTCCTCTCCTTCCACTGAGAAGCATGTCCTCCTATTAGCTTTCAAAACACAGGAAATATATATCAAGGTACAGTCACTTCTTAGCTGGAAATGACAATTCTGTAACAGGTATCTCCTCCTTAAATAACTCTGTAAACTGCCTGAAATCCTCACTCTATAGTGCTGCAAACTGGCCCGAAAATTTTGCTTCTCAGGCCTGAGAATCTCAGCCTCTCGTCAATTCCTGAAGGGAGAAATAAATTATACCTGTACCCTGCCTTTAACCTAAAAGATAATTTGACCTAGGTGCTAAGATTAAGTGGGCTACTACGTAGAGATTCGAGCCTCTCCTTAAATCTTTGTACTCAGCTTCATGAGATTTGAACAACTAGAAACTTCCTTGCTCTCTTTGCTGTAACTTTCTTCTTGAAGCCTCCTCCTTTCACAAGCTGCTCTCTTCTTCTCTCTATGTTCTCATGAGAATCGAATGGGCAAAATGATGGTCTTTTTTCCCTTTTGTTTGCTTGAGGGAAAACCTTAGGAATAGATGGTTGGGATTTAATCTTGAGATCTTAGATTGGAGGGCTAAGATTAATTCTCAAGATTTGGACCCCTCATACATTGGCCTCATCTTTAAGTGATTTCCTAGTATTTTATAGCAATGTTGCAAACATCGGCATTGGGATAAAATCGGCAAGGGTTCGGAAAACCAAAAATTGGGAAAATTGGGAAAATATCGGTAAAAATCGGCAAACATTGGCTAGGCCAAAAAATTGTGATTTTGAGATAAAATCGGGATGTTATCGAGATGTTCGCAACACTGCTTTCTAGTGTCTTTTGACTCTTTTCTCAGTCACTTTTTCTCTCATAAAAGTGAACTTTAAAACATAAAGTCACTTTAACATGTACTTTTTCCTCATAAAGTTAATAATAAAGTACAACAAACATAATACATTAAAAGTACATTTTCCCTTCATGACTTAATTATAACAACTCAAGTTCACCAAAAAGGTTATTAAAGTGTCTTCCTAGCCCTAGAGACCAAAGACCATAGGAAACACTTCCTTGGTACCCTCCTTATTTTTTCAACAATCCTGAAATTAAACAAGGGTCAAGTACCTGCAGAAATTGTTGCAGAAGTCACTTTCAAAGTAGCTAAAAATCTTTATAAACCCCAGAAACGAGAAAGGTCAAAAGATT
>APFE030381902.1:44506-64751 GCA_000404065.3 Pinus taeda | reverse complement strand
TTTGAGGTTTTGACATGAAGAGCAGAGGTATGGGGCTTGACAAAGAGGACAATGTGGCTATTGATGAGGCCACATACTGCAAATAGTCAGGGTGACAAAATTCAGTGTAACATATATTAATCATAAAAGTCACTTATCATTACAACATGATCTTGTTCTTCAGAATCACCCTTTTGTAAATTAAAATTACAATCCAGGTAAAAGACGAGAGATCCCTCTTCAGTCTTCCCTTTTATAATCAAAAGGAAAAGATAAATGTGATCCCTCAGGATCAGGAGATCTTGAGGGATTCACAATTAAATGTTATCTTCAGACAATTCTTCTATCTCGTGCTGATCTTCTTGACTCATTCCTTGGTTTGACCTCACCCGATGCGTCTCATTTTCCTCGGTTAGCTTTTGTTGTTCCGACTTTGGAACAGCAGCAGTTCCTTCTACTGTTTTTGTACATAAAAAGTAATGAGAGTTAGTTTGGTTGGTCAAATCATATCAAGAGCGGTTTTATTCATTCCTTATCAAAATCCTATCAATTTGTTATTATATCATGGCACAACATGGATAAAAAAGGAGGAAAAATATAATAATCAAGAGTAAATACATACCTAGTGCAAGGCTCAATAGTACACACCAAGGAAGCTTTGAGGACTGGCGTGAATGCAGGAGAATGATGTGCATATGTTTTGGGAAGCTCAGATACAATTCATAGACAAAAAGGCCGGAAGGAGCGATCCACATGTGCAACTTTCCAGAGGGGTGTAGGAATATGTTACAAAACCTGCACGAATGCATATAGATTTTGTGTTAAGAAACGCGGTTAGTAAACATGTGCTGGTGAGGCAATTGCGCGAGCAACCTCGTAGGTTGGAACAATAGAGTATGGAAAGAGTGGGTGGGTAGAAAGTTATCCACGTAGAAGCCTTTGACAAAGTATGTGAAGCACTAAACAAGGTACAAAATGCACAAAAAATTGCTTGGGACCTACGCGTACTAGTGGTTCTGTGGGCTTATAGGACAACATGCAAGAAACTGACAGGACAAATAGCTTTCTGATTGGTCTACTATGTGGAAGTTCTCATGCCCATGGAGTATATTGTGCCTAGTCTATGCATAGTAGCGCTCACAGGTATGACAGACCGTGGAGCCTTGGAAGAGAGGCTCGCACAGGTGGAATAACTTGGAGAGGAACGATTCCTGGCTGGCTTCCATCAGCATGTACAAAAGAAACGAGAAAAGTCCTGACACGATCGCCATATTAAGTTGCGCACTTTCAAGGTCAATGATCTAGTGTTACTATATGACAGTAAGTTTGATAAATTTTCGAGAAAGTTCAAAATGCATTGACTAGGATCATATGTGGTTAAGGAGGTCATAGACGGAGGTGCAATGCATCTAGTAAACCTAAATGGAGAACCTTTCCTAGGCAAAGTGAATGGCAGTCAATTGAAGCCATACACAGGTTGCCCAGATATCTAACTAATCAACAGAGGCATAGTCTTCACACTCCAAGTAGTCAAAAGAAGGCATGGGACTCTAAACAAATGCAGGGGACGCAAGAACAGATCCAGGGAAGCTAGACACAGGAACAGATCTAGGGAAGCAGTTCTAACACCGTGGTCTTTGAACAATGTGTACAGGAGATTCAGTAGGTAGCTGCTCAGTGCACTGCTGACCTTGCAACTGTTCGAGCAGAGTTGGAAGGACTCCATGCAAAAATCTCCCCATCAACAAAGTGACTTGAGGTCAAGTCATGATGTTTGTGTTGGGGACCTATTGGGCGTGGAATCCCCCCAAGGCATGTTTTGGGGCTTAAAACCCAAGTTTTGACCAAGTCCATTGTAAAGACTCCACGAATTATGGGCGCGGAGCGTGAACTCATAATAGAGTCATAGGGTTGTTCGCCCTTGTTTTTATAATGTAATTTCAGTTTGAAAGATCTACCCATGGTCCACAAAACATGGAATAGTATAAATAGAGTGAGGCTCTAAGTGTATAAGAAGGGGAATCATAAAGAGAAAAAGGAGGGATAAAAGCACTAATTCAATGTGTAAGTCATGTCCTTGGGTCGTAGAGTAAGAGAAGGCTTTGGAGCTGAGTGCGTAGAGGCCTAGTAGTCCGTAGCTAAGTGCACAAACCCCTGCAGTTGAGTGCATAGGGCAGGTCAAGTCTGTAACCATGGGAAGAATTAATAAAAGAGAAGTTATACCTTATTTCTGTGTATCTTTTCCTGTCTTATGTATCATTGGGTATGAATTGCAAGTTTACTATTTATTTGTTGTGTGAACTCATATGAATGTGTTGTATAAATAAATATAACATACGACACTCATCTACGTGAAGATAAATAACTGGTATAAGAAGAGATAAGTAAGATCTGGGGTGTGAATTAGGGAAATAGTGCAGAGTGCTGCTCCAACAGCGTGAAAGCCCCACAACACCTGGTTAGGGCTACGTGAAGACGAATATATTAGGGCACGAAGGCCAGGGAAGCGCGTGAAGTAACCTATGCGCAGGGACTAATAATTGGACTGAATCAACCCCTCAGACATCTCAAGGGTGCGGAAACCTGGTTCCAGCACCACCCCCCCCATACTACTTCAGGGGAGACCTCAATCCGCACTCTACGAACTATTGCAGAAAGGGCTAGTAGTACAGGGATTTGTTTGGCTAACTAACTTTAAACCTCGGTCAGGCCCCAACAAGCCAATAATCACCCACTCTCACATAACTGAATTAGAATTTTTTTTTACTGATGCTCATTGATATGACACTCCAACATGGCATGTTGACTGGGAGTTCACTTTTTGATCTCGAGTTGAGGGTGGCCAAGTTAACTGGCCACCTCCAGCGTATAAAAAAGAACTCTTTCAACATTCATACATTTTTATCAGATCATTATTCATGGAAGAGTTGTATGAGGTGCCATACCTATTCCTACCTTTGATGATTGATGCATGCTGGAGGATGGCTTACTGTGTTGCTTGCTCAAGTAAGTGTTCCTCTTTGGTCATTTTTTGTGGATTTCCTCCTACTTATGTAGTTGTCTGCTTGTTGTTTCATGTGTGCAGGTGCTCGGTGTATCCCTACTGTTGTTGTTGTTGTGGATCTCTAGTGAGGAGAAATAAGGTCTTCAGATATGTTGGAGCTACTTTTTTCTTTAGTTGTGAAGGAGAATGCAAGCTTAGGCTGGTTGTAGTGAGGACATAAGTAGATACAGGAGATCTTGTAGTTGTTATAGGAAACCTTAAAGCTACCTTTTTCTTCATTATTTATTGATTTTTCCTTAGAGGGAGGTTGGGTAGTGGTACAAGAGTTGATGATGGTGATGAAGGCTTAGGTGGAATGGTGGATGGTTGAGGGTAGTGAAGACATGTCCTCTAGACTTCTTTGTTTTTCACATTTTCCTGTGTTTTTTTTATTTTTTTATATGGACATAGAGGTAGGTATGCATATGACTTGATGTTGGGTGAGAACTGGTGAGATGTAGGGTCCAAAATTAACCTAGAATAGTCTTGCATATTTTTTTTCCTATCAGGATCCCTTTTCTGTAGTATTTTAGGACATCCTGTAGCAAGCTAAAAAATGGTTAAAAAAAAATAAAATTTGATGCTTGAAAGTGGAAATGAGTGATGGAGACATGGTAGGCATGAATGAGATCGAGTGGATGGAGGAAGATGTGAGGTGATACTTGGCATTTTGTCCCTGTAACTCTGAGTCCTTTATTTCCTTCAAAAACCTACAAAATCATATAATTTATTAATGGGAAGGTTTGAGGTCCCTACCATTGCATTTTTGGCTCTTTTTCTTCTCTTTTTTTTTTTTGAAAGACCCACAGGTCGCCCCAAAGGAGGTTTGTAGACTATCTTCCTACCCTAGGCATCTCAAAGGAGATTCACCCAAGGATCTTTTTGTTTTCTTTTTTTTTTCACTCCCATGTTTCCTTAAGGAGGCTTTCAACCTAAGAGTTGGCCTCAAATGACCCATAGAGGTTTTCATCTAAGCCCCTTATTTTTTTTCTTTTCTCTTTTTTTCAAAAAATAAAAACAGTCTTCAAGAATTGTGTGATCTGGAAGCTAAGACACTTCCAATCACATTTACTTCCTTTATCATGGTATCGATGAACTCCTCCCTTGACAGAGGTCTTTTGTAGGCTTTCAATATGTATTCATTGACAAGCAAGGGAAACAACTAGGTAGTTGGCTATGTTAGCAAACCATGGAGAGAGAACTGAAATAGAAAATAAATGCTCATCTGGAAGTTGAACATCAGCCATCCCTTCCTCACTTGCAGGCAAATCAAGTCTAGACAAAAAATATTCAACTACATTTTCCCTACCTAGCTTATCAATGATAGTTAAATCAAACTGTGGTAATAAAAGCAACCATCTAATATTTTTTCCATTCACATCAAGCTTGTTCATCAAATATTTCATAGCAACATGGTTAGTATGCACAAAGGTTTGATAACGAGTGATATAGTTTCTAAATTTGTTCAAGGAATGGACAATATCCAGGAGCTCCTTTTCAGTCACAGTGTAGTTCAATTCAGTCTTGGACGAATTTTTGTAAATAAAGTAAATGGAATAAGGAAACTTGTCATCTATATAGCCTAAAGCTACTCGTATAGCTTCGTGAGAGGCATCAGCATGGATGTGAAAAGGAAGAGCCCAATTTGAGCCTCAAAGTATGCAAAGTTTTCTGTAGTGTATGTTTTCTTCTCTACATTTTAGGTATCAGCATTAGGCATTCTTCTATAGTATGGTCAAAATGGTTGTAGCATTGACATGATGGGCATGTCTGATTCTGACACTCTCACGTGTAGTGCCTTGGCTATCCATAGTTGTACTAGATAATCTTACCATGACCTCTACTAGGTCCTCCTCCTCGTCGGCCCTATCCTTGACCCTAGTAACCTCCATGCACTCCTCCAATGCCCTCATCTAGAGGTCGAGTTTCTACTTGCATCTGGTTTGTAGGTGTTCTTTCCATCATCGGTTCATAGCTTCAATAGTGGTGCTCATCGTGGCCCACCAATTTGCAGAAGTTATAGAACAACTGTTGGGGTTTCTGGACAAATTTTTGAAGCAAATGACAATTAGTTATCGCATGTTTTCCAATAACCTCACAAATAGCACACCATAGTGTAGCCCCAATGCTTGGCCCTACTGGGGCTTCTGGCTTCAGGGGAATCGGTCCCCCTCCTGTAATATAATTCACATACATTGGACAATGGTCTCTACCATTCCCCTAGCTCTTATACTTCAAACACAAACTTCCATGCACACTTTTGGTTTAGTCTCCTTGTCTTTCTTCAAACTCTGTAATTCTAGGTGTAGGCTCCGTAACTGAGAGTGGATCTGTTGCACACCCAAGGTGGCATCTTGAATAGGTGATGCATGTAATCTCATCGCGATTCCTAAGGCTTCTGTCTGCGTTCCTATCTTTTGTTGTGACATAGAAATTCTCAGGTGGGGCAGAAGCGAAGCTGTAAACCATTTGCGATGTTGACTAGCTGTGAGTTGCATGTTAGCTTCTTGAATATAACACTTCAATTATTGATATAATTCCCAAGACATTTCATTAACCCTCATCATGATTTCCTTAAATCCAATTACTAACTGTGAGTCAGACTTAGGCTTATTAAATTCCTTGCTTAAAGTCGCCTTAGTCTCTACTAGTGATGTAAGAGGATTATAAGAACAATACTTAATATACCATGTTAGTGTGCAATCCTACAAAGCGGTAGCCAACTATGCCTTCTTTATATTGTCATCAGTAATCTGTTGCATTTTCCACACAGCAATCACAACAAATCAAAATTGTTATGTATCTTCATTCCATATGCCCTTGAAAATCAGAAGCTTCATTGTGTTCTCCATGTTGAATGGCGGTGGTGGAGGTGGAGGTGTGGGCGAAGGTGTATGCGATGGAGGTCGAAGCGGAGGTAGAGTGGACAAATGATTTACTCGAGGAATCCCCTGAGAGATTAGCTGAAAAATGCTTTGCGCCAGAGTCTATTCTGCCCCTTCATCGTCACTTAAGGGAGGTCCAATCAATGGATTATACTCTGGTCCTGATCCTTCACGATTTCTATAAAGTCATCCACTTCACATAGCTTTGAACATCAAGGCAATGGAATCACCCGTTTTCCACATAACAACATTTTAATCCAACTATTCAATGATCTTAAATACTTACTTCGCAGTCCTTTGAAAAATTGTTGCTCCGCTTCATTAGAGATAACCAAGGTATCAACTGCAAATTATGTAACAAATCCTCCCAAAACCTGATTGAGCAAATGATCAACAACCCACGCGATATTTTTTTCAGAAGCTTCTAATCGTCGCACTAATTTTGGAGTCCACACTATAGGGCTATCAAGGTTCCATCTTCCTTAACTGTCTGTTAATTTAGTTAACCACTCATATAGTTCAATGGGGAAAGTGTAGAAGAAGATCTTGTGTATTTGTATACAGATACTTGTTCAACCACTCTTCCTTCGATAGGCGCGTATTCTTGTTTTCTTGTGCCGCAAACTCGTTAATCTTTCAATCCAACCACTTTTCAATTTCCCTCTTGGTCGGGTTCCAACGATGCGACATCAAACATCTCCTTCACGCAAATCCCAATCCTGGCAATAGAACCATTTGTTGGCTTAGAGGGTGCTGACCTAGGTTTAGAGTTAGCTATGCTAACCAACAAAACCCTACACTACTTTCCCTTTTGGAAACAACTCGTGTAGCGCAGGTTGCAATCTCACCCGAAGAAGTATGGGGGGGTGCAAAAACCAAGTTTCTGCATCCAGAGACTAGTGTGATGTCTTCCAGCGCCTCAGTCCTTCCTTCACGTAGATATATACACTCTTAGGACACGTTGCTGCAACTCTGTCATTGTAGCCTTCAGACCTTCGTGAAGGTCTACGATCAGTCCTTGCGGACCTTTAACAGTGAATCTGTCTACTTACGTGCATCAGAGAGAAATCCTAAATTAGGGTTCATACATATTTACTTAATATATTATTAAACATCAAAGAACTCATCAGAGTCTTAACAAAAGTACTTAAACATGCATTGCATACATCATTAACACTTATTCAAGAGAATTATATAACATTCAATCAATATTCCATAGAACACATCATTCAATGACAACATGTAACATTAACAGAAATAAGCAAGAATTCTTTGAAGACTGTCTTTATTGATCTTCAATTCAGGATTACAGACTCAAAACTTCCTTGCACACTCAGCTGTAGGGGTCCACGCACTCATCTGCAGACTCTATCTAGGCCTCTGTGCACTTAGCAGCAGATCCTTTCTTCTATCTTACCCACTTTTCTTCGCTATCACTTCCCTTTTCATTATGCCTTAGACTCTCTAAGACATACCTATTTATAGCATTTTTCATACAATGCCATGGTCCACGGACCATGGGTGAATCTCAAAACCGTCTCAATCTTTACATAAAACAAGAGGCTAAGCCCCTTTGAATCTTATTCATCTACGCGGTCTGCATCCACAAAACATGGAGACTTTACATTATTTACAAAAATTGTACCAAAACTTGGGTTATCTTAACCCCATAACTAACCCAGGTGACCCTATCCCAACAATATGGCACAAGGGTGAATGGTTGAGGATAGATTTGGCTCAGCCATTGTATGGTTGGGTGGAACGTGGGAATTCCATCCCAGGATGGATTTTGCATTTAATAATAAGAGGTTCTTTCCTTGATATCTTATGTATAAATGTATTAGTTTATATGTGCATTTTATAGCTAATGTATCCTTGATATTTATGTTGTTATTATGATGGTTATATTATGACAGTGATGATGTATGGATTTTCTCATGTTTTTATTGGTAAATGAATGAAAAATGTATATATGACCTAATAGATGATAATGCAACTAATGATATAGGGGAAAAATTATTCTTAGTGATCCTGAGATAAGTATGAGACCCCTATGCTTAAATCTGTTGTTTACACTTGTAGATTACATATTTGTGATATGTTTGACAAAATTCCTATCATGGCTAGTAGGGGTCTAGTCAAGCCCTTGTTCAAGTGATTGCATTTGTATCATCATTCCCTTGTTATATTTTTGTTCTTAAGGTGTCATTTAATTATGAGCAGTGGCATGGGCTCTAAGCCTGAAAAAGTGGCTCAAATCCAGGGGACGCTAGCACAACATTGAGAAGAAATGTCCCTGAATGCTGACATACCATGTTGTGGGAGCATCCAGAGCATTATGGACACACGCATGCCCATATTATGGGAGAGTTTGAGGGTTAATTGGTCTCAAAACTCATTGGAACCCGGGGACTAGTTACCTCAGAGGTGGTTGGTTTATATTTTTATTTTTTGGTGTAATTTGAGTAAGGATTATGATCAAATTTATTGGTTATGCCTATAATATTAAGATATATCTAATAACAAATTGATTAGTCATGACTATAACATCAATAGTATATTTAACAACTTGCAAGTTAAATATATTAATAACTCCATATTGAAAGATCTTTTGTAAGAAGTCACTTACTCTTAAAATTTTATCACAACATTTATTTTTCAAACATTATCACAATGAGCCAACAAATCTTTTACTAGAAATGAAATCAAATAAATGATATAACAAACCAAATTATACAATATTCAATATACAATATATTAACTTCTCGAAAGGTAAAGGGAATATATTAACTTTTAGAAAGGTAAAGGGAATAACAAACCAATGCAATGCTTAATCTATTGACTATGAAAAATCTACTCACGATCAACCCGCATATCCCTGAAAACAATGAAAATAAGTGAAAAGAATAATAAATCAGAATCTACGATCCATGGCCAAGTCTTGACACTCTCCCATGAAGTGAGGGTTCAGTTCTCTTTATGGCCATGGGATCAAGCTCCCGTGATAAAATTCACTGGACAGTAGTTCGACCCATCTAGAAGTGTTACGAGGAGAAAAATCAGAATCTACGATCCTTGGTAGGTTGGTCAGTGAGGACAACCTCATCTACAACTTTGGGTAGCATCCCTATGCACGGGCCGACTAACAAGTGGAGTCCTTCCGCCGTGGTCGATGGCAAAACATTGTGTGTCATACACAATAACCGCAGTAGCACGCGAAGTCAGAGAACCCAATGGTGGAGAGATTCCTCCTTGATCACCGTTGATTAACACCTGGAGTTGTTTGCAGGAGACGGAGGTACGCCCTGCCCAGATTACTGCCAGCAACTGGCCAGAGCTGCACGGAATCGGGCCAAAAACACAAGGAACTCGACAAATTTAGCCACCGCAGTTCCAGCCGGTTAACTGCACCACAATAGTTTCAGCTGAAAGTTAAAACCACCCTACCTAACATTCCCTTCCGTTGTTCAATCATTACACAGGCGGATCGAAAGTCATAAGGGACCTACCTGTTTTGGAAGGAGATGAAATGAGCGGCCGATGCGGGGTAGCAGAAGTAATTAAAGAATACAGCCCAAAGCAGCAATAGAACGAAAAAACATGGGATCGTTGGAGGAGTCCATAGGATCGTGATTCGTAAGTGTGGTGCAAAACATGATTGATAAGGTTGGCACTGCATCCAAATCAAGTGGAACCTCAGCCCCAACGATCCGCTGACAGATGCGCAGCTTCTCTCACATATGTCGATATGATGACATCGTCGGCTACTTTCATGGGCCATGTGACTCAGAACCTTCCTTTTAACGGTCTTGGCTTTCTGCGATAACGAGGTTTGGTTAAAGCTAGGAGTGATACAATAGAAGGGATCGATTTCTCTTTCCACTTCTCTTCCACCTTCATCGCATTGCGAGTCCGAGCCAAGGCCTTAGTCTTATATAAATATGCCTAAAGATGTTCTTATCCTTTGTTTGTTGCCAAAGACTCCCAATTTGTATTGAATTTGCAAACTTGGAACAATAATCAAGAGTTATGAATTGAACATGCCATACACCAAAGTAGCTTATTAAACACAATGACCAATCATGGTAAGCTTAGTGTTGGAAACACGTCAACAAAATTAGCTTAGCTCATCACTCCTCCAAGGCATAGGTTGGATCAACCAGATTAACTTTTCTCACTTCTATGTTATGTTAGGTTCGATGACATTAAGAAAGACATTGGTGTCCAGTAAAAGAGGGGTAAGGCACGTCCTTATAATCTCAAGTGAAAAAGGGGTATGGGTAGTTATGGTCATCCCAAATATGGTTGTAAAGGAGTTATCCTTGAGCTCAGGGCTTTAGTTACGAGGTTGGTTTCTTCGTGCAATAAGAATGAGCTAAGAACTTATGCTCCTGTCTTCTAGCTATGGGAATGAAAATGGATGTACAAAGAAAGCAAATGCTTCATCATTCCTATTTAATTGTAGTGGTAAAATGGCATTTATCTAATTGCAGTGCAGTGAACTAGGAGTTGTGTTTTTTTGGTTAGGAGTTGTGTTTTTTTGTTATTTTGAAAGTGAAGAATTTTGGTAAAAATATTTGTGTTAGAGTTGCTTTTATCTATTCTAATTTTTGGTAAAAAGAAATGTGAAATAAAATTAGTGTAGACTCATTTTAACTTTTGATTTAGAAGTAGCAAGAGGGATCAAATTTCTAAGAGGTATAAATCTATTTTGAGAGAGTAAAACTTACAGAAAAATCCTCTATAGTCATTCATTCTATCTTTCTATTCAATTTCTCATTTTTTTTAAATTAAAAATTATAATATGTGAATATTTTATTCTTATTCATATATTTTATTTTAACAAAATATATTATAAATCTACCTAATATTTATTTTTTATAAATTTATATATCAAAATTTATAAAACTTAATATAATAGAGTACGGTAGTAAAAGTGAAATAATTTGGTAAAAAGTTTATATTTTAAAATTCAATGGCTCTATTAATATTTATAAAACTCTTTGAAAACACTAATAATCTAAACAAAGCAATATTATAAAAATGCTTAACCTTAAATTTGTTGTCATATTGGTAACATTCTTCATATATTAGTAACACTATTGAATTAATCGTTATCACTTTGAATGCAAGTATAGTAATCCTTTATTCAAACTCTCATTATGAGCCTGGATGTGTTGTCCAAAAAAAAATTAAATAGCCACTATTTATGATGCACTGTTGAAGTCAATCTTTTATTTTTAGCTAAAGTGAAAGAACACACAAACTAAATCCAAAAATCCATTCCACAAATATGCTTGAAAGCGAACCCCAAATCTTATTCCAATTATTCCCAAAATTATGGAGAAAATTTTTAAAGGGAGAGTAAAAAACATGGTGAAAAGTGAAATAATGTGGTAAAGAGAGTTTATATTTTAAATTTTAATAGATCTATTAATATCTATAAGACTCTTTGAAAAACATTAATAACCTAGCATAATAATATTATAAAATATTGTTTACATTAATAATAAAAATAAAAAATAAAATCTCCTAATTTATATTTATATTTATATTTTTTTTTGCAAGTTACAATGCAACCAACTTAAATGAGTCAACTATAAAAGCATATGAAAAGATAAATATGTTTAACTTTAAATTGTCTTAACCTATTGGTGACACTCTTCATATATTAGTAACACTACATATTTAATTGTTATCACTTTGAATGCAAGCATAGTCATAATTGATTCAAAACCCAATCATGAGAATAAATGTATGGTCCAAAAAAATTAAATAGTCATTAATTATGATGCAATAATAAAGTTAATATATTGGTAAAGTTAAACAATACACACAAACTAAACCAAAAATTCATTGCCCAAAACTGAACCCTAGATCTTATTCCAAATATGCCAAAAAAATAGGGAGAAGTCTAAAAGAAGAGTAAAAAAATGGTGAATACAAAATTGGTTGATTGCTAGTAGGATTTTGTTTGTGCAATCCTTTCCACATGATGAACTTCAAAATCTATCCATTTTGTGTATCCTTTTAAGCATGTGATCCGTTGTACTTGTTTCTGTAAGCAGTCCTTAGCTGCAAAAATGCCGCAGGAAACCAACTCAACCAACCTTTAGGTTCAAGCTGGCCCTTGAACCAGAGGGGGCTTCCTCAGTTGTTATGAGGCTTTGTTTAATGATGTTCACCTATCACTAAACAACAGTCTTTGAACACAATGGCCTGATTTATGGTTTTAATTAGGGATGGTTGGTGATCAATGACAATCCCTAATCATGATTAAAGGTGGTTTTAATTAGGGATGGTTGGTGATCAATGACAATCCCTAATCATGATTAAAGGCCTCTCTCACAGGTCCCTTGTGAAAGTGTTAGCTTCTAGCTGGACAGAATGAATTAGCTTTTTCAAGAATTATGGTAGAAGAATTTAAGGGGATTCCTAATAATTGAGTAGTCATACTTACTACTTAACAACTAGGGAAATTTAGATGCATGTAGAAGACTTCTAAAGCCCAACAAAAGCATATTCAAAGGTAACAATAGGCCAAAGTGAAAAAGATTCCAAGAGGAGCTATTTCACACAGATAGTCTAATAAGCTGGTCTCTTTTAATGGCTATCAGAAAACATAAAGAAAAATCTAGTCAAAGAGGAGTTATCTTGGACAAACAGTCCAATAAGCTGATCTCTTTCTAAAGGTTATGAATTTGCAGGGAATTTCAAAGAGATTAAGACTTAATCTACCTTACCGAGACCTTCCTACAATTACTTTGAACATATGCAGAAACAAGTTATGAAAACACTAGAAAGACATACAAGAAATACAAAATTCTATCATAACTGGAGTTGGAAGGCTTTCATTAGAATCCTACAAGAGAATCTATTACATAGTTTATGAGCCTTGGCATCAAAAGCCAACAACTCAACACCTTTCATCTCAATTGATTAAGTATTTATACAAGTATTACAAAATATCTTGATTTAAAATATCAAGATTTGTTACAGATATCTCTGGAATAATATCCTAAACAATATACTAAAGATAAAACAATTCCTGGATACTCTCCTAGAAATTTGGAATAGTTTAAAAGTATGCAGAAAAGAAATCAATCTGTTGATCTTCTGTTGTTAGGTGTTTTAGACTGAGCTTCATTCCCTTGAGGTCTGGAAAAAGGTCTAAACTATTTTCCCATAATCTACTAACTGTCCCTTTAAACCTGATTGGTCTACAATCTACCCCTTTAAATTCTATTATTTTCATTTTCTGATTTTCATCCTCCTTTATTTTATCACAAAAATTTGAGGAATATAAAATTTTCAAATATTAGATTAAACTCTTAAATGAATTTTAGAATTTAGAATTTCAATATATTTATTTAAATGATTTGATAAGTCGTCTAGTTTTCCAAATCTGTGTATTGTTTTCCCTTTCCATGGATTCATGGAACCATGTGTAGTTTTTAAAATACGTGGCTCGTTTCTCCTTTTCACCTCTATCTGTAAATTCATTTCATGCCTATAAATTCCTTTTACCCTTGTAGAATACCACAATAGTTTTGCAAAACCATGTGTTGATTTGAGTGGTTGGTAGAGTATTTTCACTTCACTCTTTTACTTTCATCTGTAAATTGATTTCACCATGCCTCTAAATGATTTCACCATTGTAAATTGATTTCACCATGTTTCTTTTACCTTAATCTCCTATCATGAAATGCATTTACATGAATGCCACTGCATCCGTAAAATTCATTTTGTGTGTCGCTCTAAAATCAATTTACACTTATTTCATTTCACCAACTTGGTCTTCCATTTATGAATTTCCTGTACAATGTAGTTTCACCTTATCTTTTGCATTAGGTCTCCCGTCACATAACATTTATTTCATAATCGTATCAAATTCTATTCTCACCACATTTATAAAAGTCAAAACAATAAAGTTCATGGTTTTCAGAGGGGTAGTGGTAAGTGGTTTAGGAAGGCGGGTGCGAAACTATAAGGTGGTGACACGTAGGTTTGGGGGTCTGCCATTAAAACTGGGGGTAGTGGTAAGCGGTTTAGGCAAGGGGATGTGAAATTATATGGTGTTCCATTCTCGCCACATTTATAAAATTCAAAACAATAAAATTCATGGTTTTCAGAGGGGTAGTGGTAAGTGGTTTAGGAAGGCGGGTGCCAAATTATAAGGTGGTGACACGTAGGTTTGGGGTCTGCCATTACAACTGGGGGTAGTGGTAAGCGGTTTAGGAAAGGGGGTGCAAAATTATATGGTAGTGACAGGTAGGTTTGGGGGTCTGCCATTAAAACTGCTTTTCGGAGCCCCCATATCATGAGGCATGGGAAAAAGGGGGGTTTTAAATGGTTGAGTGCTGGGTGGGCCATAAGATTTTACCTTGTGACTTGGTTTGCAATTAGGATCTAATTTTTATAATATATTTTAAATTTAAAGAAATATTTCCATAAAAATATATAAATATATTTTAATGAAAATAAATTCTTTTAAAATAAAAAATTATCATATTTAAAAATAAATCATTCGAAAGAAATAAAAATATATATCTCAGTATTTGGCCCAAAAGGAAACTGGTAATTTCTCACTGATTTTTTTCTAAATTTTCAGTGCACCAAAATATGTTACAACATTGGCTCCAATGGGGACTGCTTCCCATGCGAGATGTAGAGAACTAGTTGACTAGCTGCCTTATATGTTGGGCATGGAGTCATACCATAAAATGATCGATGACTGATCTGCCATCATGTTATGTATAACTAATCCCCATCATCGAGCTAGTGCATATTATACCTGCAATTGTGAATGGAAACTCATATTTCCTGCACTAATCTAGAGACTTGTTCCTACTAAAATCTGAAAATTGAAAACTGCTTAAGTGAAATAGCTGACACTTTAAGTGGAAATAAGCACAAGAGTGCCTAATTCATGGTCTATGGAGCCAATTCGTTAATCCCTTGGAAGTCATTACACTCAACCAAACCAAAATTTAATATTGCAATCTTGAAATATAACTGAAACAATTGTAGATCTACTGCACCCTGAATATGAAAGTAGCTAACCAATCCCACACCTCTATCTAATTGAACTGGAAAATTTTACACAGTTAGGTGTAATGTTATTTACAATGTAACCAAGTGCGGAGTGGATTTATTGACAAACCACGTTGCCAACAGTTGAAAATTTGAAGAATATATACAATATGAACATAAAATCCCATGGAAATCTTATACTCACAAGTGTACTTTAAAAGTTGCATCCTCTATAGACACTTTAGATTTCTGACCATGGATGAGAGGTAGAGACATATATTGTTGATTAGTATCAACGAACCTTGCATAGCAGTAAAGGTAACTAAAATTTTGAAACAGTGGGATCGACTACCCAGTGGAATCACCATATGACAAAGTGGAGTTGTCACGTGAAAGAAATGCAACCAATAATAAATGCCTGCTCCTTGTCCAACAAAAAGGAATAGATCTAATCTTTATCATTCCCCAGAGAAATATATCTTCATTACTTTGATCCCCCGCAATGGCACCAGATGTTGTACCTATTTCGTGTAGGCATTCCTTGGCTACAAAACTACGCCAGGAAACCAAATTAACCAGCCTTTAGGTTCAAGCCCACCCTTGAACGAGAGGGGGCTCCCTCAGTTGTTACGAGGCTTTGTTTAACACTATTCACCTGTCATTGAACAACAGCCTTTGAAGCACAATGGCCAAATTTATGGTTTTAATTAGGGATGGTTGGCGATCAATGACAATTCCTAATCATGATTAAAGGCCTCTCTCACGGGGTCCGTTCTAATAGTGTTAGCTTCCAGCTTGACATAATGACATAGCTTTTTCAAGAATTATGGTAGAATAATGTAAGGGGATTCCTAATAGTTGAGTAGTCATACTGACTACTTAACAACTAGGGAAATTTAGATGCATGTAGAAGATTCCTACAACCCAACAAAAACATATTCAAAGGTAACAAAAGGCCAAAGTGAAATTGATTCCAAGAGGAGCTATTTCAGACAGATAGTCTAATAAGCTAATCTCTTTTAATGGATATCATAAACACAAAGCAAAAACCAGTCAAAGAGGAGTTATCTTTGGACAAACAGTGCAATAAGTTGATATCTTTCTAAAGTTTATGGTTTTGTAGGGAATTTCAGAGAGATTAAGACTTAATCTACCTTACCAAGACCTTCCTACAATTGCTTTGAACATATGTAGAAACAAGTTATGAAAACACTAGAAAGACATACGAGAAACACAAAATTATATCATAACTGGAGCCTAATGGCTTTCATTAGAATTTCTACAAGAGAAGTTATTAAATAGTTTAGGAGCCTTGGCATCAAAATCCAACACCTTTCATCTCAACTAATGAAGTATTTATACAAGTATTACAAAATATCTTGATCTAAAATATAAGATTTGTTACAAATATCTCTCAAATAATATCCTAAACAATATACTAAAGATAAAACAATTCTTGGATACTCTGTGAGAAATTTGGAACAAATTTAAATTATGGTGCCTTGATATTTGGAAATTAGTTGAATGACTACTGAAAATATGTAGAAAATAAATCAATTGGTTGATCTTCTGCTGCTAGGTGTTTTAAACCGATCTTCATTCCCTTAGGTTTGGAAAAAGGCTCATACTGTTTTCCCATAATATGCTAATTTTCCCTTTAAAAGTGATTGGTCTGCCATCTAATCCTTTGAATTCTATTTTTGTCATTTTCTAATTTTCATCATCCTTTATTTTGTCACAAATATTTGAGGAATATAAAATTTTCAAATATTTGACCAAACTCTTAAATGAATTTCAGGATTTAGAATTTCAATATATTTATTTAAATGATTTGATAAACCATCTAGTTTTCCAAATCCATGTATTGTTTTCCATTTCCATGGATTCACAAAACCATGTGTAGTTTTTAAAATCCATGGCTTGTTTCTCCTTTTCACCTTTGTCTATAAATTCATTTCATGCCTGTAAATTCCGTTTAACCTTGTAGAATACCTAGATCGTTTTGCAAAACCATGTGTTGATTTGTGTGGTTGGTAGAGTATTTTCACTAAACCATGTGTTGATTTGTGTGGTTGGTAGAGTATTTTCACTTCACTCTTTTACTTTCACCTGCAACATGATTTTACACATGTAAATTGATTTCGCCATGTTTCTTTTACCTTAATCTCCTATCATGAAATGCATTTACATGAATGTCATCTTTGCTCACCTGTACATTAATTTCATATGAAAATTTTCCTTTTATTTTCTTAGTTAAATTCATGGCATCAGTAAATTTCATTTTATGTGTTGTTGTAAAATCATTTTACACTTATTTCATTTCACCAACTTGGCCTTCCATCTATGGATTTCCTATAAAATGTAGCTTCACCTTTTCTTTTGCATTTGGCCTCCCATCCACATAACATTTATTTCATAATCATATCAAATTCGATTCCTGCTGATGTGGCCCGTCCACGTGGCCCTGCCTCGACTCCGCTGCGCCCGGTACCTTTCGGATTTGGTGAATTGATTTGGTTTTATTCCCAAACGGCTATGATTGATCCGCTCATTTACTGTCCTGTACTTGGTTGACCTACCCCTCGTACCTGGCTTCTCCTCCGATCTACACCTGTCCGCCTCGGTTTGGGGTTAACCCTAATCCTCCGTTATGGTTTATGGTCAATGCTTTTACGCGCTCTTGGTCATTTGTGCTATGAACTTCGACGCTCTGCAACTGATTTCCTGGTTCGGCTCTGTATTTGGAAATATTTGTTTGTGTGTGGTCGTCTTTGGTGATTTTCTGGTCGGAGGATGTGGTTTTCCACCGTGGTTCCGTTGGTACCTCTGTTACTTGGTTGCTTCGGTAAGTTTGCTCTGGTTCTGCGTCTCTGTCAATGGTTTTATCTCGGGTTTCCCTGTTGATTGGCTCCTTAGCTAAGTTTACTGGTATGTTGGGGAATACATGGTATTTGTCTGGTTATTTTCCGCCTCGACGACCTTGCTCTGCTCCAGAACGACGTGCATTCGAGGACCTGTTACTCTCGACCTCGGCACTCACTCTTCCAACCTGTAAGTTAAATTTCCCTGCTATAGATTCGTTTTCGTTTATTGAATCTCTGCTAATCTCTCTGGCTCCTCTGTGGTCAGGTGGGCGTTCTCGGCATCATGGCGTCCGCTCACTTTCAGGTAAATAACCTTCTCCCTCGTATCCCTTACTCACACATACATTGTTCCATTTCTTTTTCTGTTATGGCTCGGCACTTAACAAGTCACGGGGTTTTGTTGTATTTCTTTTCCAAACCCTAACTCATGCAACTGTTCTGTTGACTGTTGCAGGTGGTGGCACTGTAGGTGTCTGCAATAATTGGTGGCCTCGCGTTCCCGGGTAGCTCTGCATCTTTTCTACTTGTCGTTTGTCCTGATATTTTGTCTGCCTATAGCTAGATATGATATCGGTCTTTTTAGGAAAAGGATTCCTGTTGGTTTTGGCCTTACACGGCACTGTCTGTTTGCATTAATTTGTAGTAGGCTTCGGCCTCTGTAGGGTCTGTTACTTGTCTTTGAACGATGTATGGATTCGTTGTAATTTTCTGTGGTCACGCTTGTTTTTAAAGCGTCGAGGGTTCGACCCTTGGCTTATGATAGACTGTAACTAATTTATTTTTGGCTCAGACCGACATTACAATATATATGCTTCTGTTCATCTTTAAATTCGATTTCAAATATTTTGTGTTCGGTGCCTTACCCGGACTTGTTCGTTCGCTCCTTGTCTGGTTACTTGTTGTAATTTGCCTGCGTCCTATTCCATACTTGGTTAGCTGTCTTTATTGTTTGTATGCGGTTGCTCTGTACGCGGTAACTGGGAACTACTCCTTGTGTTCGTTCGCCTGCATATTCACTTACCTGTGCAATTATTTACATATCTTCGACTATAGATTACAGTCCTTCGATTCTGTTATTTTAATCACAGTAATGTACAGAAAAGTTTTTAAATTCTCAGAAGTAAAGATTTACATAGAATGTAAATTTACTCTGTCGTGCACAATAATTTCTAGAAGAGGAAAAATATCAGAAGAGGAATGAAGTTCTATTTTTTTTATAATAATGATAATGCTTTCTCTGTTTTTTTTCTTCGCTGCTGAACTGAACCCCGTAATGCATTTGTTTTTGGAGGATTTCGTTGGTAACTGTCCTTTACCAGTTTACAAAACAATTAGGTAACCGAACTCATTCAGTTTCCTTGTTTGTACCTGACTCCTAACTATTCTAACACTGGCCCCACAAAGGTGACTGTGCACTTTATTTAAAATAAACTAATTCTACTGGTTACAATTTTCACTGACAGCTATAAGATAAACTAATTAAAATGAATTAACAGAGATTCTAAATAACTGTAGCTGACTCTGACAAAAGAAATAAAATTAAATTAAAAAGAAACTGACAGTCTTGCTGTCCCTTGTCGATTTGCTTAGTCTCCCCAGTCTTTTTCTGAAACTTCGTGTGTCCCGTTTCGGTCTCCACCCTGTCGTCCAGATGCTCCTGCATCAGGCTGCCGGGGTAAAAGAGAGTTCTCATGGCTCCGTTCCATGAGCTCCTCCACCGAATAACCTGCCCTTTGAATCTGTGCTTTGTCAAGCCAGGAACTGTCCTCTAGGGGACGGTCCTTCCACTTGACAAGATAGCGCAGATACTCCTTCCTACGCGTCTGTTTAGCTACCTGTGTGTTGATAATCCCTTCAATTTCGTGAGTCTTAACCGACGGTAACTGTTTCTTCCAAAGACTGCTCTCGAACTGGGTGTCCCATTGTGGCTGTACCATTTTTTCGTCTGCTGCCTGGGCATGATACGGAAACAGATCTGCCACGTTGAATATGGGCGATATGCCTATATCAGGTGGCAGCTGAATTTCGTACGCATTCGCTGAAAATTTGCGAAGGATTTTGCATGGGCCGATTTTTTTGAACTTTAGTTTGTTACAAGTTCCCTTAGGAAACCTTTCCCGACGCAAATGTGCAAGCACTTCGTCTCCAACCTCGAAATGTACCTCACGCCGCTTGACATCTGCATGCTGTTTATATTTCTGCGTGCTGTCCTGCAATTTCATCTTGACTTTGTCATGCAGTTCACTCATTGCCTCAGCAAAATCTTCCCCGTCTGCACTCCTCCTTTCCAGCTGTCCTAAATCTTGCAATTCGTGTACTCCCCGCGGATGCATACCATACAATATCTGGAATGGGCTTAGTCCAGTACTCCGGTTAGGCGAATCGTTGTAAGCGAATTCAGCCTGGGCTAGAGCTCGATCCCATAATCGCGAGTTTTCTCC
>APFE030381902.1:27308-44091 GCA_000404065.3 Pinus taeda | reverse complement strand
GTTGTTCCGCTTATATGCTTCAGCACGAAAGTAAAACTTTGTAGGTACTCCACCCACTTGGCGTGCTTGTGGTTCAATTTGTGTTGCTGCGTTATATACTGTAACGCAGAATTATCTGAGAACAAGACAAACTCACTGCCGAGTAAGTAATGCCTCCAGTGCTTCAAGGCTTGAACCACTGCATAGAATACTTTATCATAGGACGAATACTTCTGTCGGCTTTCGTTTAGTTTCTCACTAAAGAATGCCACAGGTCTGTCCTCTTGACTGAGTACAGCACCTATAGTTGTCCCGCTCGCATCACACCTGACCTGAAAAGGTTTGCTGAAGTCGGGCAGCCTCAAGATTGGCCTTTCTGTTATCTTCCGTTTCAGAAGTTGGAAACTGTCTTCTGCTGCTTTGTCCAGCAAAAAGGTTGACTGGCCTTTTTGATGGTTTCTAACATCGGCGCGCAGATCTCACTAAAATTCTTGATAAACTTCCGATAAAAACTTGCTAAACCGTGAAAGCTACGTACCTCGAATAAACTCTTTGGTGACGGCCAACTCATGATTGCTGTAATCTTCTCTGGGTCCATTTTCAATTCATTTTCTACCACTACAAATCCCAGATAGATTAATTCCTTCTGTAGGAAAGTGCATTTCTTCAAATTCACCAGCAGTTTGTTCTGCTGCAGCTTTTCGAACACTTTTCGAATGTGCTGAAGGTGTTCCCTTTTTGTCCTGCTAAAAATTAAAATATCATCCAGATAGACTATCACGAATTTTCCAATAAATTCCTTTAGCATTTCGTTCATCAGTCTCATAAATGTGCTTGGAGCGTTACTCAACCCAAATGGCATAACTAGCCATTCGTACAGCCCTTCATTGGTCTTGAAGGCTGTCTTCCATTCGTCGCCTTCTCTAATCCTGATCTGATGATACCCACTCTTCAGATCGATCTTTGTAAAATATGCTGCTCCACTAAGGCAATCCATCATGTCATCCATCCTAGGCAAAGGAAACCTATAGCGGATGGTGATCTTGTTTATAGCTCGCGAATCTGTACACATTCGCCATTCGCCACCCTTCTTAGGCGCAAGGACTGTGGGTACGACACAGGGACTTAAGCTTTCTCTGATCAGCCCCTTGTCCAATAATTCCTGAACTTGCTTGCGTACCTCCTCATTGTCCTTTGGACTCATTCTGTACGCTGCCTTATTTGGTAAACTTGCTCCTGGTATAAAATCGATATGATGGCTGATGCTCCTTTTTGGAGGTAACTTATCAGGTAATTCCTCTGCTGCAATATCATGAAACTCTTCTAACAAATCCTATATTTCCTTAGGCAATTCTATCCTTTCTGAGCTCAGCAATACTGGCTTCATCCTCTTTACGACTGCAAAATTTACTTCAGTTTCATCCATCTGTTTGATGAACTGTTTTCCTCCCAATAACAACGCCTTTGTCCCACTAGATTCTGCTGAATCTTCTTCTTTGATGGGCACTAATGTATGTTTAACCCCATCCTTTGTAAACTTGTAACAATTCGTCTTTCCATCGTGTGTCACCCTTCGGTCATACTGCCAAGGTCTCCCAAGCAGTATGTGGCACACGTCCATGGGCATCACATTGCAGACCACTGTATCGTGGTACTTGCCAATGCGAAACTCCACCTCGCACTGCTCATCAACCAACAATTGGTGGCCTTTCTGTAGCCACGACACCTTGTAAGGTGTGGGGTGTTTCAGTCGTTTTAACCCCAACTTCTCTACCATCTCAGTGGCAACTAAGTTATCTGTACTCCCACTATCTATTATTACTTTGCAGCACTTCCTGTGAGATTTACAAACTGTCTGAAACAGTGACTTTCGCTGAGTCGGTTCAGATACTTCTTTGGTTGGTTTCAGCAGAATTTTATTCAGGAGCAATGCCTCTCCTGTTTCTGCTACATCCTCCACTTCTCGTGGCTGTGTGTCTGCTTCTTCTGGCTGAACCATATAGGTTCCTCTCTGACCTGTCTGCTCCACTTCTGGGCATTCAAAGGATCGATGTCCCCATTTTTGACACCTGTAGCACTGGAAACTAGTTCCTCTTCCGCGGCCATTCCCTCTTCCACGCTGATATGACCGACCTCCTCTAGTGCTGTCTCCCTTGTCAGCTGTCCCTGAAGTTTTCGAGCTACTGCCTTCTTCATTATTTGCAGCACTCTTTCCTCGTCCATAGGACTGTCCTCGTCCTCTACCACTTCCTTTTCCCCTCCTGTTATTTTGCTTTCTGTTAATCTTCTCCTCAGCTTTTACAGCACTCTGAAAAGCTTCCTCTATATTTCTGGGGGAAAGAATACTAATTTCATCTAGGATCTCCATCCTCAAACTGTTAACATACCGTGCTGTCTTTTCTGGAGTCTCGTCCGTGTAACCAGCACGTAAATTGACTCGGTAGAACTCTTCGGTGTATTCTTTAACAGTCATACCTTTTTGTCTCAAACTCTGTACTCTCCGACACAAGTCAACCTGATAATCTTTAGGTAGAAACCTGCCCTTCAGTTTCGCTACCATCCTCTCCCAACTTCGTATGGGTGTCTTATTCAATCTTTTTCTGTCTGCCTGGACATTATCCCACCACAAGAGGGCATGTCCCTTCAACTTAGTAGCGGCGAACTTAACTTTCTTATCCTCCCTAATCTCTTCATTCTCAAAATATTTATCCAGTTCGCTAATCTAGTCTAACAGAATATCAGCAGACAGACTACCATCATAATTTGAAATTTCTGTCTTTGGTTTGCTGCTGGCCAACAAAATTGATCGCAGCAGTCTAAGTTCAGGAGCTTCATCATCCGAAGCCTCCGCAGCAGCTACTGTCTCTTCCTCACTCTCATCTCCCAACTCTGGGTCTCTTCATCTACCCGCTTCTACTGCCTCCAAGCGAGCTGTGAGAACTCTAATCTGTTCTCTTAATCCTTCATCTCCTCCTCCTCTTCGTGCACCTCTGCCACGCCCTCGTCTTGGTGCTTGTACTTCTGCCATCTTTCCTTAACTAACAATAAAACAATAAAAAAAAAACTGCTCTGATACCAATTGATGTGGCCCGTCCACGTGGCCCTGCCTCGACTCCGCTGCGCCCAGTACCTTTCGGATTTGGTGAATTGATTTGGTTTTATTCCCAATCGGCTATGATTGATCCGCTCATTTACTGTCCTGTACTTGGTTGACCTACCCCTCGTACCTGGCTTCTCCTCCGATCTACACCTGTCCGCCTCGGTTTGGGGTTAACCCTAATCCTCCGTTATGGTTTATGGTCGATGCTTTTATGTGCTCTTGGTCACTTGTGCTATGAACTTCGACGCTCTGCAACTGATTTCCTGGTTCGGCTCTGTATTTGGAAATATTTGTCTGTGTGTGGTCGTCTTTGGTGATTTTATGGTCGGAGGATGTGGTTTTCCACCGTGGTTCCGTTGGTACCTCTGTTACTTGGTTGCTTCGGTAAGTTTGCTCTGGTTCCGCGTCTCTGTCAATGGTTTTATCTCGGGTTTCCCTGTTGATTGGCTCCTTAGCTAAGTTTACTGGTATGTTGGTGAATACATGGTATTTGTCTGGTTATTTTGCGCCTCGACGACCTTGCTCTGCTCCAGAACGACGTGCATTCGAGGACCTGTTACTCTCGACCTCGGCACTCACTCTTCCAACCTGTAAGTTAAATTTCCCTGCTATAGATTTGTTTTCGTTTATTGAATCTCTGCTAATCTCTCTAGCTCCTCTGTGGTCAGGTGGGCGTTCTCGGCATCATGGCGTCCGCTCACTTTCAGGTAAATAACCTTCTCCCTCGTATCCCTTACTCACACATACATTGTTCCATTTCTTTTTCTGTTATGGCTCGACACTTAACAAGTCACGGGGTTTTGTTGTATTTCTTTTCCAAACCCTAACTCATGCAACTGTTCTGTTGACTGTTGCAGGTGGCGGCACTGTAGGTGTCTGCAATAATTGGTGGCCTCGCGTTCCCGGGTAGCTCTGCGTCTTTTCTACTTGTCATTTGTCCTGATATTTTGTCTTCCTGTAGCTAGATATGATATCGGTCTTTTTAGGAAAAGGATTCCTGTTGGTTTTGGCCTTACACGGCACTGTCTGTTTGCATTAATTTGTAGTAGGCTTTGGCCTCTGTAGGGTCTGTTACTTGTCTTCGAACGATGTATGGATTCGTTGTAATTTTCTGTGGTCACGCTTGTTTTTAAGGCGTCGAGGGTTCGACCCTCGGCTTATGATAGACTGTAACTAATTTATTTTTGGCTCAGACCGACATTATAATATATATGCTTCTGTTCATCTTTAAATTCGATTTCAAATATTTTGTGTTCAGTGCCTTACCCGGACTTGTTCATTCGCTCCTTGTATGGTTACTTGTTGTAATTTGCCTGCGTCCTATTCCATACTTGGTTAGCTGTCTTTATTGTTTGTATGCGGTTGCTCTGTACGCGGTAACTGGGAACTACTCCTTGTGTTCGTTCGCCTGCATATTCACTTACCTGTGCAATTATTTACATATCTTCGACTATAGATTACAGTCCTTCGATTCTGTTATTTTAATCACAGTAATGTACAGAAAAGTTTTTAAATTCTCAGAAGTAAAGATTTACATAGAATGTAAATTTACTCTTTCGTGCACAATAATTTCTAGAAGAGGAAAAATATCAGAAGAGGAATGAAGTTCTATTTTTTTTATAATAATGATAATGCTTTCTCTGTTTTTTTTCTTCGCTGCTGAACTGAACCCCGTAATGCATTTGTTTTTGGTCTTTTGTATCCCCAGAGGATTTCGTTGGTAACTGTCCTTTACCAGTTTACAAAACAATTAGGTAACCGAACTCATTTAGTTTCCTTGTTTGTACCTGACTCCTAACTATTCTAACACTGGCCCCACAAAGGTGACTTTGCACTTTATTTAAAATAAACTAATTCTACTGGTTACAATTTTCACTGACAGCTATAACATAAACTAATTAAAATGAATTAACAGAGATTCTAAATAACTGTAGCTGACTCTGACAAAAGAAATAAAATTAAATTAAAAAGAAACTGATAGTCTTGCTGTCCCTTGTCGATTTGCTTAGTCTCCCCAGTCTTTTTCTGAAACTTCGCGTGTCCCGTTTCGGTCTCCACCCTGTCGTCCAGATGCTCCTGCATCACCTGCCACATTTATAAAAGTCAAAACAATAAAGTTCATGGTTTTTGGAGTGGGGTAGTGGTAAGTGGTTTAGAAAGGGGGTGCAAAATTATAAGGTGGTCACACATAGGTTTGGGGACATCCATTAAAACTTATTTTCGGACCCCATTAGTTAAATGTCAAAAGATCTAGGGTCCCAAAAATATTTTTTAACCTATTTTCGGACCCCGTTAGTTAAATGTCAAAAGAGCTAGGGTCCCAAAAATATTTTTTAACCCTTGGATTAATGTGCCCATATCTCAAGGCATGGGAAAATGGGCGTTTTAAATGGTTGTGTGCGGGATGGGCCATAAGGTTTTACCTTCTAACTTGGTTTGTAATTAGGATCAAATTTTTATAATATGATTGTAATTTTAAATAAATATTTCCATAAAAATATATAATTATATTTTTATCAAAATAAATTATTTAAAATAAAAATTATCATATATAAAAATAAATCATTCAAAAGCTATATATATATATATATATATATATATATATATATATATATATATATATATATATCAACATTTGGCCGAGAAGGAAAGTTTTAAATTTTTAGTGTGCCAAAATGTGTTACAATATGATATAAAGGTTCTTATAATAACTCCATTTACAAATATATATCTCAACATTTGGCTTTACAGACTCGTGAAATAAAAAGATAGTTTCAACTCTTTTTTCTTTTTTCTTGAAGAAACTTACTGCAAAAACAATCATTCCTAATTTTAACTAGTTCTGAAGAAAGCTATACATACATATACAGGAAATGTTAGGTACAACAAGAGTATTCACTTAACAACACATGTAGGTGAATGGTGAGATGTCTTATCTTAACCTTTCCTATTCTTCAAAAGATGAGTCAACAATTAAACATACAGCCTGAGAAATCAAACAAATTACCTGCATAGAAAATAATTGTAATCACACCAAATGTTTTGAAGTTAAACCATAAAACCAAACTATATTGACCATAACTATAATAAAAACTTGCCTTAATGGCTTCGGTGGGCCCTTGTCGAGCTACCACAGAGATATGAGGAAACTTACAGAACTAAAAAATCTATTAACACATCGAACTCATCAATCACTGCTCATACCATTGATTTCATAAAAAGTTTACAAAGCTTAATTGTTCAGTCACATTTCCAGCATAACAGTACTAAATCATTGCATCTCTATTTCTTTTACTAACTTCTGTCTCCCTTTCTAACTAATACCTATCATCTACAAGCCTTCTCTTACAGAGGAATCATCGTTACATACAAAGCTTAAGAGATATGATCAAATCGTCATGAAAATATTCCACATCGTTTTCCTTTACTTATTTTGCTTCATCCTCATGAGACACAGTGCATGAGGATAAAGTGTACCTTGAGTTGCATAAAAAGGTAAGGCTTTTACCATTAGTTCCCTTGGTATGATAGAAGGAAGCTCACTCAAACCATCAAAGCTGAAGAGTCAGAGACGGTACCGGCTGAACATAGTCAGTGCAGGACCAATGCAAGTACAAGACAAGTACAGTTGGTACCAGATGAGCATAGGTACCAGATGAACGTAGGTATCAGATGAGCATAGTTGGTACTGAATGAGCAAAGGTACTAGATGAATGCAGGTACCGAACAAGCACAATTTGTAGCGGATGAGCACAGGTACTATATGCACACAAGATTCCTACCGAATGAGCAGGAACAGGGTCTTAAGATCTATTTGAGTCAATCGAAATAATTAGAGAGTATAAAGAATCACTTATTTCATTCCTACTAACAAAAAATCATAGAAACCATTCTTTAAATATAAATTACCTTGTAGATACACAAGGATGCTAAAGTTATATTCTTAAAGAAGGTAGGCAGGTGGTAAGTAGGTTTCAATGTAAAGTTGGTCAAACATAGAGGACAATATAGGGTATTAAAGGCATCAAAAAGGAGACCCAACAACATCACAAATTCTCCCCCCTTTGTCACGAATGGAAAGGGGCTACAAGTTGTCTTTTTCTCCCTATGCAATCCCTAGCTATGAAGGCCAAAGTCTAGCTGTTGAGATGTGCATTATACTTTGTAGATATCTCTTCAAGGACTCATCACTTTTTGTTCCATAAACTAGCATATGTGATATGCTCCTCCTGAACATATACTGCCTCTGATTTGAATGCATCTAGTTTTGGACACCTTACGACTGCTAGTTGAGTACTCTATCCACTAATGCATCTTTTTGTACCAATTAAACTACTCATGGTATTATTGATGTTACAAATACCAACTAATGATCATGCATTTTGACTCTCACTTCACTACTATTGTTGCTTCCAAGGTTGTGCTCACATTATTTGAGTATCTCTACTTCTCCCCTTGGTATCATACTTATACGATAGGGATTGCTTCTCAACTAATACCAATTTAACCAATAGAAATGATACAAATTCTATACACTACCAAGAAAACTCCAATACTTCTTTCCAAAAAAAAAGTCCATTTTCACACAAGGTTACTATTAGCCCTGAGATGTAGTGCTGACTTTCTTGAAGGATGAAGGAAAGGCTCGGTCTTCTTTGCTATTCTTAAAGTGATCCAGGTGGATGTTGGTGGCCACCCACCTATCCCATTTGGACCCCGACAACTGTCTCTTTCAATCTTTTCAGTTTCCTAAATTGTAGCACAATTTACTACTTTTAGCAGTTTTTTGGGTCCTCAACTTCTGACGCCGTTTTGAGGCCCTAAATGACATTTTTTTGGATATCTGGGGGAAACATGGGTCCATAGACCGATGTTTCCCTTCCCAAAGTGGTAGTTCTCAGATAGATCTTTCTAACAAGCTATTGTACGCGTCAAACGGACATCGTATGCCAAAGTTACGACCCCGGGAAATTGATGTACCAATTTACCCAAACTAGGCCCACAATTTGGCGTTTCATCTTCTAGGGTTAGGTTTTTGGATGTGAAGGGTTTTCCATTGTTTCTCAACAATATCTTAGGTTCCTATACCAATAGGTTTCATTTTTCATGATTGACAGTGGAAGGGCTAAATATGTTCATCATTGCATGTTGCAAAGGTTCCATATTTTGTATACAAACTAGGAAAATTAAAAAATGAAAAGAGGGTATGCCTTAAAAGAATAATCAAAAGGCAAGAAAATCAAATGGTCACAAAAGAATAGTGAAAATGAACCCCAAATCAAAGACCAGGAAAGTGGCCAGTCAAAATGCCACTACTATCTTATTGGCAGCATCACAATGTACAAATACTGCTGCTAATTATTCTTGATGGATGGCCCAACAATTCAATCTAGACCATGCCATGTTTAAATTGCTTGTTGCAGAATAGAGAATGATTCCTGTCCAAACAGCTCAAGCTTGGTAGATGCTTAGCTAGGTAGAGAAATGAAGGAGCCCAACTGCTTAATCTGGCTCCTTGGAAGAAATAAGGATAGATTTAGATAGGAGGGCAGTCAAAAGAAAAAGAGGACAATCAGGGTTTGCTAATTCAAGTGCAACCAATTCAAGTGAAGAAAAAATGTTAGGATTGCTAGGCTGGGTAAGTAGTGTAAGGTTGCAGAAGTAAAGGTGCCATTACCATTTGGCTTATCATGAAGAACTCATCTCATTCAAGATATTGGCACCATGGCAGAGGTTAGATGACATAAATGGAAGCATGTCTAATTTCCCCTTTTTCCCCCAAAGATCATTTACTAATACTCCCCAAGGACCTTGGGATCTGCCCAAAAGTCTTGTTTCACTTCATTCCATAACAAGTATCAAGTCAAACTATGAGTTTACTCAAGGGAAAGAAGCCACATTTCTTGTGTAAAAATCATCATTCTGAATTCCACTCATTTTCTATCTCTAAGTTTTACTTCTTAAAGCTTAGCATTTTCCCTTACATTTTCACCTCACAAAGTCATATTAACAACTAATTTATTATTTAGCTCCTTAGACATTGCTCCCCTTCCCTAGTTCTACAAAAAACTATATAAAATCCCAAAAAAATCTATTTAATACCCCACCCCCTAGCAGTATAGCTATATAAGTCATGTCCTGGGGAATACTTAGTCCATCCGGGACTAGTATTAACCCTCCACCGCCCTAGATTATGTGATTGTGGTTAAAACCTTTGGGTAAAAATATATGACCATAGTCTCCCCACTCATAAACCCCATCTATACCCCTCCCGCGCTAATGTATTTCGTTGTAATGTTTTAAATAAACATATAAAAATGGGCGAACATTATAAACCCGCAACCTAAAGTTTAAACCCACCCCTCACCTTTATTTTAATATTTAAATGGGCGGGTCCCATGCCTTAACCTACCGCCACCACATATTCCCCACCAGCCGTCCGATGCGCAGCAATCCGGATCCAAAGGTGGGCGGTCGTTTTCACCAGCGAAGAGGCAGAGGTTTAGTGTCCGGGGGATTGGCGGTTTCACTGTCGTACCCTCGCCATGCGTCGCCTTCCGGAGGTGTTCGGAGCCCCCTCCCCTTATACCGCTTATGACCAACGGGTGGTGTTGGGAATACCAGAAACCACCCTTCGCCCTATGATGTCACACCCACGTCACCTATGATGTCACCGCCGCATCCCCGCCGCTACTCCACGTCGCTCCCACGTCATCTACCCGTGTCCACGCCCTGCCACCATGTCACCGCCACGTTGCCACCTTCGTCAGCCGCCACGTCATCCTGCCGTACCCGGGGCCCACCGATGATGTCATGCTGACATCATCACCAAAAAGCACCAAAAGTCCCAATTTCGCATAAAACCACGCAAAAGGGCCGTTTATATGTCATTTTCACGACTTATTTCCGGAGCGTTGTGCATGTTGTTTACGACGATTTGTTGCCAAACTCAGAATTTGACCGTTCGAACTGCCACCACCTACAAATTCAAGTCAATTTCTCACCATTGCACTAGTTCAACATCCTCAGAGCTGTAAAAACCAGGTACTTACCCACAGTTAACCTATTTCACCCCTGTTTTCGCCATTTTTCTCCAATTTACCTGCATAAAATTCTGCAAGCTCCCCACTAGGCCAATTATGTACTTAAATATTGCCTAAATTCCCTGCTAAATCTCCTGCTCGAACAAAACGCGGTAAACTCGTAACCTCTTGCAAAATTCACCATTAAAGAGTGATTTTAAAACCTGAGCCTACCGGCAGAAGTTCATACAGCTGTGCGTTGGTCCCTTTTACTAGAAATCCCTCTGCGAAGCTCCAGCTACTTAGCTCAAAACATTCTGTTTCTCTCTGCAGATTGCCCCACAGTTTATCAATCCAGTAAAAAAGTCTGTTAAAGCTCTGAAAGTTTGCCTCTACCATAAATACAAACAGGAAAAGTCACTCCCAAGTATAAATTCAGTTTGAAGTCTTCACTAGTTTCACTAATCCTGAGCTCAAGTATTAATCCAGAAAAGATTTCAATATGGCCACTCCATCAGCTCTAGATGTTGCTCCTATCAATACACCTAACAAGGAGCTTGAAGAAATGCCTTTATTTGACAATGATTTCCTCATTCAAGATTTTGTTGGAGAGAGAAACCACTTGCAGACCTTCTGCCAACTGAGGAATAACTACTTAAGCAACAGTGACATGTATGGCATCTGGGAGTCAAATCTGCCCATCTATTTCTTGCCTTCTGTGAATGTTTTCCCTGAAATAATTCACCTCTGTGCTGAGAATTATGACCAGAGCCTCAGAGCTGTCAAGTCTCCATCTGGGAGCATACATTTTCACATTACTCCTGATTCCATCAATCAAATGCTCAATTTCAAGCAGACCCAACTACTCTTCCCTTTTTCCATAAAATACCTGCTGGACGAAGGCCCCAAGCTCTCCAGCACTGAGATTTCTACAATTGCCAAGACTTTCACGAGAGCAGACCACCAACCTACTAGGCCACCTCCTTTCCTGTATGTAAATTTCAATGAGGTAGGCAAGCTGCTTGTAGACATGATATCCTCTGTGCTGGGTTTCTCAACAAGTCAACATATTGATGAAACAATGTTGGTCCTTTTGTCTGCATACAACCTTGGAAAGCCCCCTACTATGAAGTACAACTATGCCAAGTTTATTGCCAATAAAATACATGACCAACTGCTTAAGCTGAACAGAGAGGCAATATTCAAATATTCTTCATATATCTATCACCTGTTCATGTATTATCAGACAGATTGCTTCCAATGCCCTATCAAGAAGCTGGATTCACAACGTGAGAGGAGGTCTGTTATCTTTTGGTCTTTAGTTTTTCATCATGTCCGGAACTCTCCATATTCTTACTGTGAGTTCATTGACCAATTTGTATATCCAGTCACATGCCTTTTGAAAAGAAATCCTCCTCCTAGGTTGTCATGTGACATGCATAAAATATTGCACCTGTCCAAGAATTATAAAATAGGTGATTGGTATCTATACCAAAATCACACAGTAATCAGGATCTATGGTTGTGAGCTCTGTCCTTACAGGCTCCCAAGATATGTGCCTATGAGATTGTTTTCCTTGGAATACTATAGGCAACTCATCAATTCTGATCTTACACATTTTCATAGTGCCAAGAAGAAAGCCAACCTGAAATTCAAAGACCGTCTAGGCCCCTTCATCATGAATAAGAAAGATGGTTGGCAAGAGGTTGATCAAATACTGGGGCAACAGCTTAAACTAAAAAAGAGTTTCTGGTGGGTCCCTTATGACCCTAATGGCTTTATCAGTGCTAGAAGAGTCAAATATAGGTTGTTAGCCTATAAGCATTGTCCATATCCACAAATTGAACATTATGCCAACCAAGATGAATGGGTGCCAGGCACATTAGTTGAGGAATTTACTTAAGAAGAGATAATGGAGCAAAATGTAAAGGATTTAGAAAAAAATCTTGACTTGGATTCCTTTCACCAGGTGACATTCAAGCTACCACTCCAATTCGAAGGAGGCACATCCACTGCTACAGCCGCATAGACCATCTAGCAGGCATCTGCAACAACAACAGTTACAACAAAGGGAAAGGAAGTGATGGATGCACAACAAGAAACAGAGGCGGAGCAGCCCAGCACTTCCAAAGATCAAAGTCAAAGGCAAGCCCTTCCACAGCAAACTGAAACATCCCAAATTCCTGTCTTGCAAACTCCTCTCAATGAAGAGAGAGGTAGAAAACGGGATAGAGAGGAGCCCACACCTCCAAGTGGGTCAACATAGCAACCAGAGGCCAAGAGGCCAATAATTGACCCTCAAACTGAAGAACACATCAGTGAAGAAAGGGTAGAAAGCCAAAGCATAGAAAGAGAGTCCAGCCATCAAACTGCTACCAGCTCATTCCAGCAGGAACAAGGTATGCAACAAAGTACAGAAGTGTCCTCTTCCAGGCAGCAGGGCAAGCAGCCAGCTGGTATCAATGGAACGTTTATGGAAATTAAGGCACAAAATGAAATTTTGAGAGTACAACTTTATGATCAATTCTTAAAGACAACACCCTCCAAGAAACAAAGATTGATGGTAGCATACGATATCAAGGAGGAAGGGATGATTTTGACTCATTTTAAGCCTAAGGTTCCAAAGCCCAAATCATCTGCAGACTACACAAAGACAAATATAGAGGTCCTCTCCAAGGACATACATCCCATGGATCAAATTGAACTGCACAAGCAAACAAAGGAAATGGTTTATGCCACACTTCCAGACATGGCCATGTTGGCCCATCAGTTAAAAGAATCACTGAAAAATACAAATACACAATTAGATTTGGAAAGGATGTCTTCCACTGCTAAGGACAACCGGATAAAAACTTTGGAAGACATAATTATTGATCTAGGACATGACCCTAAGGATCCAAAGGGTATCAAGGCCCTTATGAAGAAAAATGAGGATGACATTGCTGCACTCAGAAAGCAGGCAAAGCTGCCTGCAACCATTCACCCTCAAACAACAGAACTTGTACAGGAAAAACAAGTTGATGAGACCATGGATCTGCTTCTAAAGATGAATCAGAGAATATTAAAGATGGAGGTAGAATTGGAAAAGGCCTTGCAAGACAAGCAAGGGGAGTTAACCTCCCAACCCCCTCAAACATCTACAACTCTTGGCCCTGCTCCACTTACACAAACAACAACAGCCCCTCCTGCCATTCCAGCACCTACAACAGCTACATCAACTACAGATGCAACATCAGCAACAACAGCAGCACCTGAATCCAGTATGAGCATGGAGGACTTAATGAAAGCTATCACGGAGCTTGAAATTCAAGTGACAGAAATAAATGAGGCTAAAGAAAGATTGGCCAAACTAGAGGCCAGTTATGACAAGTCTAAAATGACAATGGCTGAGAAGCAAAGGGAAATAAAAGCCCTAGAGACTAGAGTAAAAGCCTTAGAAAAAGAGCTGCTTCTAGACAAAACTCTGGCTGAGATTAAAAAGATTTTGTGGGCCAAAATTGGCCAATAAATCAATGACCAATGGCGATCAATACAGGACATTCATGAGCAAATTGAATTAATAGGCATAGCTCAAATTGAAATTCAGAAGGCCAGAGCAGCATTGGGGATCATGCCTGAGTAGGCTAACAAGATGATCCATTTCCTGAACAGCCACACCAAGGAAGAATTGGCAGCACTAGATATTAACAGTCGAACAGACACTATCCTAACAACAAAGAAAGTGCTGACCTTGAGAAATTTCACACAGACTCTGGAAAGGAAATGTCAGGATATGCAGGTAGAAATAAATGATTTTAGGACAAGAATAACAGCATTGCAAGATAGAGGATTACCCAGCCTAGTCACTGGTACTGGAAAATTGTTGTCCTTTGAACAATACACCACCAGAATCAACAATTATGTTGAAAATCAGATTACAGCGTCTACCAGCTCCACAGAAGAAGCAAGACCTCCTTCTGGGCAATCTCTATATGATAAATTGGAGAATCTATTTTTTATTGAGCATGAAATTAATCATCTGTTTGAAGTGCCTCCAAATTTTTATAGATATACTGAAGCAGATGAAACACTCATAAAAATAAGGAGACATCAGCTACCTCCAGCTGATTGGTGGCAAGAAATGTTGGAAGTATTGCCCAGGTGATTTAGGTATATTCTTCCTTTTTTTCATCTTCAGATCTCAGTCACAGTACAGGTCAGCAAAGAATCAAGCACGCAGGCACTACAGAAAGCATCAAACTCAGTGACTCAACAAAGCACTAAAATAACGTGCTCAGTAAATGCAGATTAAAGACGCAGCTACAACCAACTTTCTTGATCCAAAAAGTCAAAATTTGTTTGACAGAAAGACAACTGCCATGCCAATACTAATTGCTGCAGTTATTTCTTTCATTTATTTCTATAAGAGAGTTGGTGATGTAATTTATTGCAAAATGACTCATCATCTAGATATTTTATCTCCTATTTTTGTATATATATCCTCCCATAGAGCGTATTGGGGGTCGGTTGTTGTGAATCTCTCTGAAGAGCTGCATTGTATATCTCAGACATTTTTGCTAATATAAATTGCTAGTGAAGTTCCTGGTTCCTATACGGTCTGAAGGTGGAAATGAAGGATTGTGTTATGTTGCAGAATTCCTGTGTCATTTAATGGAACAATAAGTTACTCTGAACTGTGTTTGTCTTTCTATAAATGCAAAAAATTCATATATGTTTCATGTTCTTAGCAACAGGGAAAAGGAATAGCTTAGGATTTGTTTAGATACACCCTCTGCTCAATCTCTATTTCTAAATATGTTTTCTTCAGAATTAGCCATGGATGTGAATTCTTAATTGCTCATATTTGAACTAATTCTCTCACTGTGAATACTGTTTAAGAATTCTTAACTGCTCTTAAACAATACTCCCATTTTCTCCCCTTATTAGCATAGTGAGAGATTCTTAACTGCCTTTCACTCACTAATTTCATAATTTCATTACCCAAAATTGAATAATCGTTCCACAAATGCCTATCCGGATTTGCAGAAAGACTCTTCCCTCAAAGAAATACTTCAGCAATATGCATTCATGAACTCCATTTCCCAATGGTTAAGACTGCTCTGTAATCTATACACCATCTCTGTTTGAATTCACCAACCAACCAAATTTAAAATGAAATCAGTGCACCATAACTAGCCTAAAATCACCCACAATAATGCTAAATTATAAAGAGAGAGCCCTCTCTGGTTGCAGGTAGGCTAGAAACTATAACTAAAAGACTGGTTAGTGGTTACCTCGGCCGTATTCCCTTTGAGAAGCAGGGAACAACCTGAGTGATAACATAATTGGCGACTCCACTAGGGACTCTTTAGTTTCAAATTGCCACTTAGAAGGAAACAAGCTTCCTTTTTTCAAACGAATCTCCTGGGAAGTACCTCTAAAAAGCTGTGACTATAAGCTTCTCATAAAACACTAAGAAAGCAAACTTAGAAGCTGGCTCCAAAGAAGAAAACTTGTTACACTAGGTCAAACCCTGACCTAGATCCTCCAGCTATTTTTGAAAACCCCAATTTAATCCCTAAGATCCTGAAAAAGCAAGAGCAACAAGAAGAGTTCTCTAATTCAAGTGCTGAAGTAGTTCAGCAGAGCTATATTCCCACCCCTGCTAAAGTATCAGTTCATCCTCACTTTACTTCTAATTCCCCTAGTTCTTCATCCACTTCCCAAAGTAGTTTCCCCACTCCTCCATACAATACACATCCTACTCCTGTAATCCTTGTTCTTCCAACTATTCCACTTCTTCTTGCTGTCCCATTTATCTCTGCAAATATGGCTAACAGGTATGCCCCTTTACACTTGCCTGTAAATCCAGGGGCTATGCCCCAAGATTATCAAAGCAAGATCACTTACTTTGATGGTATCGGTTCTTCTACAGCCCAACAACACACCAAGAAAATGCAGGACTATTATGAGAACTATGAAATTGATGACGAAGATGTAAGGATGAAAATTTTTGTACAAAGTTTAACTGGGGATGTAAGGACCTGGTTTAGGTCATTAGCTCCACATTCTATACTCAATCCTGATGCCCTATACCTAAGCTTCTTAAACAGATGGGAAAATAAGAAAGATCCTTTACACATCCTAACTGAGTATGATAATTTAAAAAGGGGTCCACAAGAAACAGTTCAAGATTATTGTGCTAGGTTCAACAATGTATACAACGCCATTCCTCAGAACCTGAGACCCCCACCTGACTTGGCCTTGATCAAATTCCCCAATGGTTTTGATTCAGGTATGGCATATCAGTTAAGAGAAAGAGCACCCCCAAGTCTGGAAGGCATACAGAATATAGCTGTCAGTGTGGAGGCAAACCTAATTGCTAAGAGAAACAGAGCTAAAAATGAGAGAAGAACAACATTTAATGAGGAACCCTTAGCTTTTGTGCAAAAGCTAGATGCAATCATGAAAGGTATGGAGAGGTTAGGAGATAGAGTTGAGACCATTGAGAGAAAGTCCTCTTGGGAAGGACAAACAAGCAACACTACTAGAAATCCTAATTTTAGAAAAAATCAAAACCTAAATGCTGGGAGGACTGGTCCTGATCAGAATATCAGACCTCCATTTCAAGAGAACTATGCAGAGGCCTCAACCTCTAATGAACAAATAGAAGATCCCCACATCAATCTAATGGGTTTGGACA
>APFE030381902.1:0-11190 GCA_000404065.3 Pinus taeda | reverse complement strand
TATATAGGATACTAGAGGTAGCCCCACCTAGCACCACCTCTTCTACGTCCATGACCCCCACAAAGGGTTCCTCCATGCAGCAGTAGCAACAAAGGGATACGGTCATGACAGAACACAGGAACAACTTCTCCTCACCCACAGGGGTACCACACAAGTTTCGGATGGGCAACAAATTTTGGTTACATCTGTAGAGAGAAAACCTTACCAGAACCCATCAGAAACTCAGATCACTCCAACATGGTCCTTACACTAGTACCAAGGCTACAGGAAACAATGCTTTGAAGCACAACATTCCTCCATTCCTTTTCTTGCACTGAGTGTTCAATGTGGACCATCGTCGACCATGCTTCCCACCATTTTTGGACACATCAGAGATTGCAAAACAGCTCACCAAAGACCCAGCTTAGTAGAAGCTTCCTCATCTCAGGGAGGAACTCAATGCAATGGGGACCATTGCTTCATAAGGGGGGAGGAATGATCCAAGTGGATGTTGGTGGCCACCCACCTATCCCATTTGGACCCCCACAACTGTCTCTTTTAATCTTTTCAGTTTCCTAAATTGTAGCACAGTTTACTATTTTTAGCAGTTTTTTCGGGTCCTGAACTTCCGGAGTCGTTTTCAGGCCCTAAACGTCATTTTTTTGGAAATATGGGGGCAACATGGGTCCATGGACCATGTTTCCCCTCCCAAAGTGGTAGTTCTCGGATAGATCTTTCTAATGAGCTATTGTAAGCATCAAATGGATATCGTATGCCAAAGTTACGACCCCAAGAAATTGATGTACCAATTTACCCAAACGGGGCCCACAATTTCGCGTTTCATCTGTTGAAAATGCAACAAGATGATGGAGCTTAGTGAAAATAAGTCGCCTTCACTAAGTGGACCTGCAGGCTATTTTTAGTGCAAAGTCTATTTTTAGACCTATGGATAATGGTCTATGAGTTGCAGGATGCTATTTGTGGATGATTGGTCATGTTGGTAAAAATAGATGGACCTCTATTTTTAGACATATGGGCGGAGTCTATTTTAGAATACTAGTCTAAAAATAGAACAGTCAAATATTATTGGCTCTTAATAATATTTGGACTATAAACATTATCTTATCCTCTTGCAGCACTTCAGTTCAAGCTACAGATGTGGCACATGCAGTTGCTAGAAGGAAATATGTGTTTCTTATGGATTACTTGAGCTATTGCATGGAGGACTTCAGTTAGGACTTCAGTGTGAGTTCTGTGGAGTTGGATCAGGAGTTGATGGAGTTGTGTTCAGTTTGACTTAGTTGAACTAGTTGTATTTAGTCTAACTAACAAATATAATAGTGATGAGTGATGTGAATTAGTTATTAATTAATTCACTAATTATTAACTCATAAATCAACTAGAGAATACATCAGTTAACTCAGTGCATGGACAGTTCCGTGGAGACAAGTGTTAGAGGTGAGTGAAAGGGCAAGACAACTGTCAGTTGTGACTATAGTTGTGCATGGGATTTGCACAATCAATGGATTTAGTATTGCCAATGAGGATTGCGTGGTATATCCAAGGGAAATATAAATTTGGATCATTCATTCATCAGTATTCTCATGCAGGATTGCGCAGTGGAGGCAGGCAAGTAGCAGAGGATATTTGAGCCAGTGATTGATTCAGATCTGAGCTAGTTTATGTGTAACAAGTGGAGATAGTACTGAGTACCTGTGAGGAGTATTGTACTATGTAATGTTACATGTTCTCAATCAATATAATATACAGATAGTTGGGGGTTTTCAACTTTATGCTTTCCCCGGGTACATACTGTGTTGATATGTGTGATTGATGTTTCAATGTGCGCATGCGAATGTTTCTGATTCTGCGAAATTGATGATCAATGGTAAAGGAGGTTATGTATTATGCATGATTCTGCAAATAGTATATAATCAGGATAATATTTGTGAATAAGTGTTATATTATTCAAAATTTCTACATCATCTTCTAGGGTTAGATTTTCGGATGTGAAGGGTTTTCTATTGTTTCTCAACAATAAAAAGGCTTTCGAGCCTCATTGTAACACAGTTCAGAGGCATGTAGCCACCACATCTCTTCTCAGAGATAAGCTACCACCGCCCTAGCTGGTTTATTTCCATTACTGTTTGTAAGCATATTTCACTATTTTACATTAATAAAATGAAGTATTATTTCTGTTGCATATCTATGTTTATGGTTATCTCTGTAATTTGTTGCATTCCTACTTAAGTCCGGATCATAAAGGGGTCCCACATGGCCCATTATTCCCCTTCTTATTTTACCCTGCTCACACTTTACCCTTTCCCTTTCCTAAGTTCACCCTCCTACCCTGAAAAAACCCTCTCTAACCTTAACCCCAGGTGAATTAGCCAAAAACCCCCCATAAAACCTTACCCATATGTCTTACGCACTTATAACGCATTCCTTGAAGACACTTCATAATTCCACCTCCTTTCTCCATTGATCTTTTCCCGCCGATCCAATGGCCCACATTCCTCCTGATCAAGGCATCATGCACAATCGTTCTCCATCGTTAAATCACCCCCACCAGATCTAACAATCAGTGCCCATACCGCACAGACAACAAGCGCAAGAAGTACCCCCTGCCCCCCAGATGTGGGCAGTTTTTCTTTTTCCCCACTGCTACATGTCATCCTGTGAATAGCAACGGATGAGTTCTGACACTTGCCGCTTACCGCCAGATGCCTACATGATAAAAACCATTACCACTCAAATCAAACCACCCCGCGCATTATCACCCGCACATATCTGCCACCTGATAACCATTCGATCTACTCACTTGAAGATCTAACAACCCAGACATGTTCCACTCCCACCACGATTGTTAGCCTCCAACAAATGATCTTTGGCACACATCTCCCTTGATATGATGGCCACCATTCATGATCATTCACGACCATCCATCCACCCATGCACTCTGTACTCCATGTCCTATCTGCTACTCAAAGAAGAAGATGGCCAACTTTGTCAGCCTGGTGACAGTCTGACCATGAAACTGAATTAAAATAATAGCATGGCCGAAGGAAGAAAGGACATAGCATGACTCAACAACCAAATTAAACAGTCATGGAACTCCACTGTCATGATCAATCTGACTACCCAAAGGACATGATGGTACCAAAACCGATCAGGTTTTCGTAGTGGAGAAAACAACTACATTCAAAGACGCTATCAAATAATTAATGGTATTTGGTGGTCAACTAAGATCCCTCCATCCCTAAGCGGCTAAGAGCCATTGTAATGATAGATTATAAATAGCTAGAAGAAAGATGTAATTAGGGTTGGAAATTGTGTTTCAGTTCAACTTCTGGAGACTATAGATATTCTGTAACTTGCAGTGTCTCATCTTCATTTTCAGCAATGCAAGCTTCTTTTTCTGTTAATTGCTTAGTGCCCATTTATCCTCTATTCTAAGTTTGTGCCTGAAGTGTTGTATTCATGATTTCTTCTATGTCTAATGCAAGATAACTGTCATCTTATCTCTGGATTTGGCAATTGAATGTATGAGTGAGTAGGTCACTCAGGTTTCTTCTGTATCTAGTGTAAGATAACAGTTATCTTATCTCTACATTGATAGAATAGATTTGCAATTGTCTTTACTAGTTGCAGCTGGCCATCATACATTCTGTATGCATTTTCTGGTGTGGTTAGTATTCTTCGTCTATTCATCTAAATCCCAAATTATTGAGCATTGGTGGTCTAAAGCCTTGTAGTTTGAGGGTTTTCATGCATGTTTGGAGTGAAAACAAAATAGAAGTGGTTATCTGGCTTGAACCAAACCATCACCCATCCCAATAAGTTCCTAGAACAATATTGAAAATTATATGTTACCAGACATCTCCGAGCTACAACCTAGGAGAGTTTCCTGGAGCCCTAATAGTTACTCCACATGAGCCCAAACTAACCATTGACATAATGATACCAATTGAGCACTAAGGGACATGAAAAACTTGCACCATTTCTGTTTCATGAACACAAGACATCTATGCGTAATCAAACTCACAACTTAAATGAAATAAGGGTATTTCACCAAAGATAAAAACATTTCATTTGTTCAACAATCTTCCTTTATGAGGTTTACAATTGTTGCCTACCACTACTTATCAAAGAAGCTCCCCCTGAGCCAATTCTTTTTTATATCCTACAACTGCTCTCTTGCCTCTATGTGGGGACTAATCTTGTAGACTTCACTTGACTGTGAGCTTCCTGTCATGCTACACTTCGATTGCAACCCATATTCTTCCCACAACATAAGATATTGTTGTGTACTCTTCATGTTGTCTACACTCCTCTTTTTCAATGTTGATATGTTAAAAATAGACCAATTTATTCTTGTAATGAGCAATCAAATGCACCTTTATGTTCATTCCTTTTAGCTTCCTGGATCTGACTTATTTGGCCTCCGCTGAGGCCATTCTCTTCCTTCACTGAAGGGAAACAGAGGATGTACTCCCCCTCAGCTGATCATCATCCTTCTTCTTCCAGACCTTCAATGGCAAAGTCCTAACAGAAGCATTGCTCTCCAACTTCTTCTTTGGCCATGTTTGGGCTTCTTCTCGGCTGCACATGGATAAAGGAATCTTATCCTTCAATTCCACCTACTTAGCCCAAACCGTCTTGCTATCATTTTTCTTTGTTTGCAAGAGAATGGTAATTTGGTTATTATTTCTTCCTTTTTTTACCTGAAGTTTGCATTCATTACAACAAGCATCTACAAAGGTTTTTCTAACAAGAATATGAGAATCATCCTTCTTAATTTTTCTCTGATTTTTCTTCAGAGACAAGTTGGAACCTTGATGATTTATCCTTCCATTATTCAACATGCTCTCTTTACTAAAAGCACTAAAGACATTCTTGACTTCATTTTGTTGCATCGCCTGGAATGTATGCTTCGACTTCCCATGCCTGCACCAAGCTTCCTTGAGCCCAAATTTGCCACAGTTGTAGCATTTGATTTGGCCTAAGAATGGGGCAGAGGAGTTACTCTTCTTGACGATGCTTTTGTCAAAACTCCTATCATGTCCAACATACCTTCTCCTAGAATTTTTGTACATTCTCGGGTTGATGCTACCCTATACATATTGTTTACTTGCATTCCATCTATGGTCTATGGCTTTATGTCCAAAATTATTGCAAGAAAAACAATACCCATAAAAATATTATGTTGACAAAGGTTACCTTTTATTTTAAGGCTCTGTCTTTGACAAGGAAGGGTCCTCTGATAGCACTTCATGTGCCTTCCATGAAAACTTGCATTGTTATCATGCAAGCTTTCTTGTAGCTGCCTAGACCTCTTCTGTTGCACTACTGACTGTTGCTTCTTATCCTTTTGTTGTTTCCTTTCCTTCTTTCATTGCAACTACTTTCCATGCTACTATTGCTGTCGAACAACCTTTATTTCTTTGTTGTTGTTGGAATATTTAACTCCATTTGCATGGGAAGTTGACCCTTTAGCCTTCAAAATCTTGCAGCTTTGTTTTTCCTTGAAACCCAAACAAACCTTGATGAACAGGGATCTTTGCTTAACAAGAATCTCATCCAAGGCCTTTGTGCTCCCCTCAAGCTTCTGATATTGAGACAACTCTATTTTTGTATTTTCGAAGTCATGTCTCAATGAGACTACCTCATTTTATAGTCTCCCATAGTAAGCTTCCTTCTCACTCAGTTGATTGGTTAACATCCCAATCGGTCTGCTAGCCTCTTCTTATTGAGCATTTAGTTCAACCATTGTTTTTCTCAACTTCTCATTCTCAAGCTCATAGATTTTCAGTTGCTCCTCTCGCTTGAGATTTGCCTATGATAGGCCCTTAATCTCTTTTAGAGCCAAGATCAACCTATTTTTAAGAAATTTCCTTTCATCTAGATCCTTTTATACACTACGAGAGGTGCTAGTTGAGTTATCATAGAGATCTAAAGCCATCTCTATGTCCATGGAGTCTTCCACGGGTCTAAGGGTTATTTCTTCATCATCACTACTTTGGGTATTCGAATTTACTCCTATGGATGAGAACATTGGGAATCTCTCTTCTTCCTCTAAGGATTCCCCATTTTCTATTTCTACTAAAGTGGATCTATCTTATTGCAATTACTAGATGCATAGCTATCTCTATCTTCAAGTGATACACACATGTACATCTAGATAATGAACAACCTATCTCTTTTTGCTTATCACAAAGAAATAACATACCTTCTAAGAAGCATGGTCTCTCTTTTGAGACTTCTTCATCATAAACAAGAGTGTGATGAGCAACAACTTCTCCATGTTCTCGTTCATTGCTAGAGCAACAAAGATCCTAGGCCTTTTCTTGAGCCACATGGCTATCTCCATCATAGAGACATTGCAGTATGTCTAACACTTCATTTACTGACTCACAATGTCTCACTTTATCAACATCCTGCTTAGATAACCCCTTCATGATAATCTTCTCGGCTTCTTCATTCAGCTCACTCTTTTCTCCATACACTACAAAGAGCCACATATCAACATCCAAGACCATGAAATAGGCCAACATTCTAACCTTACATACTTCATAGTCTAATCCATTTTAAAATGGAACTCCTTCTATTGTTTGCAATCTTGATTAGCCATTACTTCCCTTTTATATACCTTCTAGTGATTAAGATATTCCTAAATGAACTTAGCTCTGATACCAATTTTTGGAAACAATGATAATACTGAGAGGGGCATGAATCAGTATTAAGGATAATTTTAAATTGTTTATGCCAATTTTATTTTCTTATTCAAACTTTGCAACCATCCATATAATCAGCAGTAATATGAAATCAGCATACAAGCACACACCATGACCATCATACACATGAGGCACAAGGTTTTATGTGGAAACCCTTTCGAGAAAAAACCACCAAAGCTTGTTGTTGTTATTGATGTAAAATAAGAACACTTACTCTATTACATCAATATTCTTTGTGAGAACCTAATCACACCAAGCACCAACTTCCTTTGATTGTCTGATACCACCCACTAGCAAGAAGCACTAACTCCCTCCTTTTGTAGACATATCTATTGCTTACCAGAAGCACCATGTGAAGCACCAACTTCATGAATTTGTTGCAAGAATGAACTTGCAACACCTTAGCTTTATGCAAGCATCAACTTGTAGTAGGAAGCAACCCCTAGGTCTTCTTAAGCATCCTCTAGAGATGGAAGCACCAAATTCCTATATGTAGGCTCCAACCCACACTCAAATAGGAATTGAATGTTCTCTATAATTGGAAGCCACTCTACTTGATCTTAGCTTTGTTCTCTACTCACTCTGCACACTCTACAACAACACACTGATCTAATCAATAACAGTCACTCACCATAGTCCACGCAAATCTCTCTGCACCTCTTGTTGCTCTGATCACTTTGTATCAACATATTGATTTTCTCAATAGCAGTCACTCATCACAACTCCTCGAAACACTCTAATGTTATTGTCCCTCTACATGATCTGCAACAATAAGTTGTTTTACTCACAACACTCACCATCTCAACTAGGCCACCCAATCCTCTCTTCTCTCTTCTCTTCAATTGCATACAGACAAATCTCAGCTTTACACACCATAACACTAGTTCACTCGAGCTTCTTTACATAGCACAGGTAGCTTCGCCCTTTCTGACACATCAACGCAACTTCTCTTGGGTTCTCTTACCTCTGCAGAGGCACGCTCAACCTTTCTCTCCAAAACATGCTCCCTCAGCCTAACACAACAACACACTCACATAGATATTTTCCACTTAGCTCTCTAGAAACAATGTCTCTTTTCCACACATTGCCCATCTAAGCTCCTAGGTTTTGTTCCTCTGTTACCCACTAATTGATGTCACCACTCCTATCCTGTATTCACACTATGCAAGTGTACCTTGGTATGGATTTTCTATTGTTCTATTGCATCTAACTTGGTCTCTTCCAATAAATTAAACATGAGAATGGCCACTATATTGTCTTCTCCATACTAAGAATTAATTCTCAGTCCACCTGCACACTCGAACCAGGCATAGTCCTCTCTGTGAACAACTCTCCTATCACTGAGGCTCTCCATGCTTATTTATGGTTTCACATAACTTAGTTGTACTTTGGCATGGCTTCTCTGTAGACCATCGTCTTGGTTTCCTTGTCTCAGAGTTTTCTACAGATCCATCTAACTCCATGAACCAACTCTGTCGATCTACATTTTTTTCTTTGGTATTCATTCCATTCATCCACTTAATCCACTGAGACATGGATCCGAGCATAGAGATGCCTCATCTCACCCTAAGGCAAACCCAACACACTTTCCTCAAGATTGTGGTCCTTGCTGCCTTGACCCAATGTTCTTTGACAGTCACCATTACTCCTTAGATCAACTCCTCTACTCTTGTATTCAATGTCACAGCTGCTAATCCATACGCCTTTAACTCTTGGTATTTTCCTATTGGAATTTCCAAATTGTTACTCCATAGTGGTGCAATGTTCCGATATTCCTCACGTCCCTTGGCGCTTAGCTCCCGAAGCATTTACTATCTCATATGATCAGGTAAGTCTCCATCACCTTAAATTGGAGCCCCCTTTATATCGCAACTTCTGTAAAAGTTCTCATTTCTTCTTGGCTCCTTCTGCTTTTCCCTCACATCGTTTCTCATCATAGGACTGAGAGTTGTGACATACCACTTAGCCTTAAGGTGCTACGGTGTTTTGTTCTTAGCGGAGGCCATTCTTCATTTGTTAACTACTTTGCACACTTAGTTCTTTGAACTCTCACGACCATGCGCCAACCCGATATTGGAAGTCCCCTTTATCAGAACTTTTCCAAACTTCAACTATTCTAGATTTCTGACATCTTCAACCTATGATATGCCATCCTTCGATTATGGTGTCATCATTCCATGTGGTGACTCCTTAGAGGTGATATGTATCACCTAGTTCTGGCCCATTAGACTACCTAATAAGGTTAAATATGCCTTCCATGCGTCTTTTCATATTTCCCCATCATCCTGGTGTCATATGCCACTGTATCTTATCGTAACCAATCATATTTTGCCATGTGTCCTGCTAGAGGAGAGAGAAGAGCACTTGTCAACCTTTGGTTTTGCACCAAAATCATTTGTTAATATTCTTTGGCATTCCTCAACGCTTTTAATGGATATCGACATTGGTGGACATCAGAGCTTCTTAAAGTACCTCAGTTAAGAAGTTTCAATACTCTAATATCTCGATCCTCTGATATATCGATATCCCATTATGTCGATGCGCCGATACGTAGATCTCCAGGGTTTTGATATCCTCCAACCTACGATATAACCTACTCCGATGTACCGAACCTATGATGTTCTGATATCGCGATGTCCCGAACTTCTGATATGTCTAAGTTCCTATAAGCTAACCTCCAATATTCCTGATGCATTGATATGCTGACCTCTGACATGTTGTTCTTCAATATGTTGAACCTCCAACATTCTGATCTCCAATATGTCGATATGATGGAACTCTAACATCTCGATCTTCGATATGCTGATATGATGGACCTCTTAAGGCTTCAAATCCTTGAACTTGAGTAGGCCATAAATTTTGAAACAAGAATCCATTTTTGAACTTTCGCATATCGTTGGAAAGCTTATTCAAAGCACTTTCCAATGGAGATGGTTTAATGTAGGATTTGAGCCCATCTTCCACCTTCAAGATGACAGAAAATTCCCGACATATACCATGTGGCTACAATGGAATTTCATCTGGTTCGTCACTATAATAATCATTTTATGGCTTCTCCCATAAGCCTGCTATTATGATGATTATCTACATGAAGCCTATAAATACCATGGGATTTCATCCTAGGCCATCACTGAAAATCATCTAATGTGACAAGTATCTATGCTAGTCTAGTTAACATCAATTCCAATGCTCCTGCCAATAGTTAGGCAATGTCAACTGCCGAACCCATCTTCCCAACATGACTATTGACATCAATGCCAACACAATTGCAGATATCTTCACTAGGCCACTGGTCATCCATATAATGCCAACTGTCCAACATTTATTCCATAATATCCTTTCATTTATGGGTTTAGGTTGGGATGGACAAGGTTGCCAAGGAAAAGGTGTTTTCCAATTATTCTGATATTTCTTTGCATAAGACTAAGATTTTTAATTATTATCATACATCATGCTTTGTTGATGATCCTACTGAGGTCTTCTTGGAGATACATAACAAAGTTGCTCTGGTGCCTTATTTTCTCCACTGTCTTCTTGGTAAACTACTTTCAACCCTGGTAATGATGGGAAGTCCTTTGTAGCATGTGATTTTGTACATATGACACAACTTTCAATGTTATCAAGTGGACATTCCATTAATGCATCTTTCTTCCTACATCTAATGAAAAATATAAACAAAGTACCATTCTTAACTTTTTCTTATTTTGCATTCTCAACATATATATTTGTTCACATAGATTGACAATAATGTTTGTTTTAAAATTGTCTAGAAAATTTCCAAGTTTAGTTATACCTACCGATCCTAATGTTGATTCACTGACTCTTTCCATGGATGGATCCCAAGGGCTCTTTCCGTACTTTCCCCCTTCCTATTGATATGTGCTTCTATAAGGAGAAAAGGATAGGGTGTATTACTTTTAATTTTCAGGTTATAAGTTATAAAACGCTTCTGGATTTGCTCAATCTTTCTCCATGATTCTCTGGAGATGCTGCAACCCCAAACCTCGCATCCATATAAGATAACAGGAGTGACTAAAGTTTGAAGTTATAAAATACTAGTTTTTTTTTTTATGGGATGGTGTAGTTATTTTTAATTTTTAAATTATCAAACATTTTATTATTTGAGATGGTTTTTTTTAATTCATTTTAGTTGTTTTTTAATTTATAATTAATTTAAGTAGTTATAACTTATTGTGGTTAATTTAATATTTTTATTAATCTATATAATTATTTTAATTATGAAGTTATTATAGATACAGTGTTACTTAATTATTTTATTTAATTATGCTTAATTTTTAAAGTTCTATAAAATTTGGTAATTATTTTATTAATGTGGTTATGTTAGTTTATATTTAATGCCAATTCTACATTAATTAACTCGTTTTTCTTTCCCCCTTTATCCTTGTGTTTAAATAATTAATTTCTAAAATTTTCTTTGGTGTAGTTGAATTTCACACACATATATGATAGGATTAAT
>APFE030381895.1:15555-36900 GCA_000404065.3 Pinus taeda | reverse complement strand
CCCCCCCCCCATGCATCGACTGCCCAGGTTGTTCGGAGCCCCCCCTCTTACCACTTACTGCCCAGGGGTGCTCCGGGGAAACCACTTACCGCCCGTCACCGCCCGCTGACGTCACACCCACGTCAGCGTGACGTCACCACACCCTTCCGCCACCGCTGCTCCACGCCGCCTCCACGTCGTCCATCCGCCCACGTGCCCTGCCACCGTGTCACCGCCACCTGGCCACCCACGTCAGCCGCCACGTCACCCTGCTGTGCCCAGACCCACCGATGACATCATGTTGACGTCATCGCCGAAAAGGCGCCAAAAGGTCAAAATTGCATAAAGAGTCGGGAAATGACCGTTTTATGTCATTTTAACTTGCTGTTTTCGGAGCATTGTGCATGCGAAGGACGTCGTTTGTCTGCCCAAACTGCTGCCGCCCTCAGAGTCGACTCAAATTGTCTGAAATTGTTCCAGTTGGACACCTCCGGCACCGAAAAATCCAGGTATTTGCCGCAGGCGACCTATTTCACCCATATTTCTCCCATTTTTCTCCTAATTTCCTGTAAAAAACTCTGCAAAAGTTCCTCACAGTCAAATTATCCACTGAATCTACCCAAAAACTTGGTAAACTCCCTACACCACCAAGCTCTGCAAAAAACCTGTGCCCTTCTGCGGAATTCACTGTGAAAAACTAATTTTAGAAGCCAAGCTACAGGCTAAAACCCATACAACTGCACACTGATCCCTGTTATCAAAATTCCCTTGAAAAACCAGCTAATTAGCTTGAAACACTCTGGTTTCTTCCAACAGAGTGCCCCACAGTTCATCAAACCTGTAAAGAGTCTCCTCATTCTCTCAGAGTTGCTCACTTTCAAACACAATTCAGTGGGCATTCCTCAGCATTTGCACTAATCCTAAGCTCAAGTAAATATCTAGTGAATATCAAACATGGCCACTCCATCTGCTCTAGATGTTGCTCCTGTCAACCCACCCAGTAAGGAGCTTGAAGCTATGCCACTTGTGGACAGTGATTTCCTCATTGTAGATTTTGTGGCAGAGAGGAACCACTTACAGACCTTCTGCCAGCTAAGGAACAGTCACTTGGACAACAGTGCCATGTATGGCATCTGGGAGTCAAATCTGCCTATCTATTTCTTACCATCTGTAAATGTCTTTCCTAAAGCCATTCACCTCTGTGCAGAAAATTATGACCAGCAACTCAGAGCTGTTAAGTCTCCATCTGGGAGCATCCTCTTTTACATAACTCATGATTCCATCAATCAGATGCTGAATTACAAACAAACCCAGCTGCTCTACCCTTTTTCCATAAAGTATTTGCTGGATGAGGGCTCCAAGCTCTCTAGCATTGAGATTGCTGCAGTTGCCAAAACCTTCATGAGAGCAGACTGCCAGCCTTCTAGGCCACCTCCTTTCCCATATGCAAATTTCAATGAGGTAGGCAAGCTGCTTATGGACATGATATCCTCTATGCTGGGGTTCTCCACAAATGAACATGTTGATGAAACTTTGTTGGTCTTGTTATCTGCATATAGCCTTGGGAAGCCCCCTGCTGTAAAATATAATTATGTCAAGTTTATTGCAGAAAAGATACATGACCAACTGTCAAGGCTGAACAGGGAAGCAATATTTAAATATTCATCATACATTTATCACCTGTTCATGTACTATCAGACAGATTGCTTCCAGTGCCCCATCAAGAAGCTGGATTCACAGGGTGAGAGGAGGTTTGTCATCTTCTGGTCTTCAGTCTTCCACCAAGTCCAGAATTCTCCCTATTCCTACTGTGAATTCATTGACCAATTTGTCTATCCAGTCACATGCCTCTTGAAGAGGACACCTCCTGCCAGATTGTCCAAAGATATGCAAAAGATTTTACAGTTGTCCAGGAATTACAAAATAGGTGATTGGTATTTATACCAAAATCACACAGTCATCAGGATCTATGGTTGTGACCTCTGTCCTTACAGGCTCCCAAGATATGTGCCTATGAGATTATTTGCCTTGGAATACTATAGGCAACTCAGTAATTCTGACCTTACACACTTCCATAGTGCCAAGAAGAAAGCCAATCTCAAATTCAAAGACCACCTAGGCCCCTTCATCATGAACAAGAAAGATGGTTTGCAAGAAGCTGATCAAATATTGGGGCAACAACTTAAACTTAAAAGGAGCTTCTGGTGGGTCCCTTATGACCCTGAAGGCTTTATCAGTGCTAGGAGAGTCAAGTATAGGCTGTTAGCCTATAAACACTGCCCATATCCACAAATTGAACACTTTGCCAACCAAGATGAATGGGTGCCTGATACATTAGTAGAGGAATTTACTCAGGAGGAGACAATGGAGCAGACTGTGAAAGATTTAGAGAAAACTCCTGACTTGGATTCTTGTCAGCAGGTCATATTCAAGCAACCAGTCCAAGTGGGAGAAGGCACATCCACTACTGCAGCTGCACAGACCACCCAGCAGGCATCTACTACAACAACAACCACAGCAAAAGGCAAAGAGGTGATGGATGAACAACAAGAGACAGAGGCAGGGCATCCCAGCACCTCAAAAGACCAAAGTCAGGGGCAAGCTCCTTTACAGCAAACGGAAGCACCCCAAATCCCAGTTTTGCAAACACCTCTCAATGAAGAGAGGCAAAAAACGAGATAGAGAGGAGGCCACACCTCCTAGTGGGTCAACACAGCAACCGGAGGCCAAGAGGCCAAGAATTGACCCTCAAACCGAGGAAGAAGACATCAGTGAGGAAAGAGGAGAAAGCCAAAGCAGAGAAAGAGAAACCAGCCAGCAAACTACCACTAGTTCATTTCAGCAGGAACATGCCATGCAGCAAGGCACAGAGGTATCCTCCTCAAGACAGCAGGGCAAGCAACCAGCTGGAGTCAAAGGGTCATTTATGGAAATCAAGGCCCAAAATGAACTCCTAAGAGTTCAACTATATGATCAATTCTTGAAGACCACACCCTCCAAGCAGCAGAGATTGATGGCAACATATGACATCAAGGAGGACAAGATGATTTTTACTCATCTTAAGCCTAAAGTGCCAAAGCCCAGATCATCTGCAGACTATACCAAAACAAGTTTAGAGGTCCTCTCCAAGGACATACACCCCATGGACCAGATAGAGCTACATAAATAGACAGGGGAAATGGTGTATGCCACACTTGCAGACAGGGCCATGCTGGCCCATCAGTTAAAAGAATCACTAAGGAATACAAATACATAGCTTGATTTAGAAAAGATGTCTTCCACTGCTAAGGACAACAGAATAAAAACTTTGGAAGACATAATCATTGATCTAAGAGATCATCCTAAGGATCCAAAGGGAATTAAAGCCCTTATGAAGAAAAAAGAGGATGACATTGTTGCACTGAGAAAGTAGGCAAAATTGCCTCCAACCATTCACCCTCAAACAACAGAACTTGCACAAGAGAAGCAAGTTGATGAGGCCATGGATCTGCTTCTGATGATGAATTAGAGAATATTACAGATGGAAGCAGAATTGGAAAATGCATTGCAGGACAAGCAAGGGGAGTCAACCTCCCAACCTCCTCAAACTTCTACAACTCTGGGCCCTGTCCCTCCTACACAAGCAGCAGTAGCCCCTCCTACCATTCCAACACCAACCACAACCACATCAGCAACAAAGGCAACAGCAGCAACAATAGCAACAACAAAATCTAGCATGAGCATGGAGGACTTGATGAAAGTTGTCAAGGAACTTGAGGTTCAGGTGACAGAAATCAATGAAGCTAAAGATAGACTGGACAAGCTAGAGGCCAGCTATGACAAGTCCAAAATGACAGTGGCAGAGAAGCAGAGAGAGATAAAGGCTTTGGAAGCCAAATTGAAAAATTTGGAAAAAGAATTGCTTCTAGGCAAAACTCTGGCAGAAATCAAGAAGATAATCTGGGCCAAAATTGGCCAATCAATCCATGACCAATGGAGGTCAATCCAAGCAATACATGAGCAAATTGAACTGATAGGCATAGCTCATGTTGAAATACAAAAGGCCAGAACAACACTAGGAATCATGCCTGAGCAGGCCAATAAAATGATACATTTCCTCAATACTCATACTAGGGAGGAATTAGTAGCATTAGAAATAAATAGCAGAACAGACACTATCCTGACAGCCAAGAAAGTGCTGACTTTGAGAAATTTTACTCAAAATATAGAAAGTAAATGTCAGGATATGAAGGCAGAAATAGATGAATTCAGGGCAAAGATGACAGTATTACAAGATAAAGGACTGCCTAGCCTAGTGACGGGCACAAGACAACTGTTGTCATATGATCAATATATCACAAGGATCAACAATTATGTTGAGAATCAGATCACAGCATCCAACAGTTCCACAGAAGAAGCAGGGCCTCCCTCTGGGCAGTCTCTGTATGACAAATTAGAAAATTTATTTTTTATTGAGCATGAGATAAATCATCTGCTTGAAGTGCCTCCAAATTTTTACAGATATACTGAAGCAGATGAAACACTGGTAAAGATAAGGAGACATCAGCTACCTCCAGCTGATTGGTGGCAGATAATGCTGGAAGTTCTGCCCAGGTGATTTCACTATATTATTTATTTTTGTGAAAATTCAGATCTCAGTCACAGTACAGGTCAGCAGATAATCTAGCACGCAGATATCACAGGAAGCATTCGTACAGTGACTCATCAAAGCACTCAGACAACAGGCTGAATTAACCTAGAATTAAAGGCACAGCTATAGCCAACTTTGCTGATCCAAAAAGTCAAAAAATTGTCTGACAGAAAGATAGCTGCCATCTCAACATTTATTGTTGTAGTTATTTCTTGCATTTACTTTTTGTAATAGAGTTGGTAATGCAATTTATTGCACAATAACTCACCTTCTAGATATTTTGTATCCTATTTTTGTATATATATCCCCTCAAAGAACGTATTGAGGGTCGGTTGTAGTGAAACTCTTTCAGAAGAGATGTATTGTATATCTGAGACATTTTGCTAATACAAATTGCTGGTGGAGTTCCTGGTTCCTATACTGTTTGAAGGTGGAAATGAATGACTGTGTTATGTTAGAGAATTCCTGTGTCATTTGCTGGAACAATAAGTTAGTCTGAATCGTGTTCTTGTCTTTCTGTGTATGCAATAATTCATATATGTTCATGATCATAGTAAATAGGGAAAAAGAATAGCTTAGGATTTGTTTGAATACACCCTATGCTCAATCTCTATTTCTAAATATGTTTTCTTCTGGATTAGCCATGGATATGAATTCTTAATTGCTCATGTCTAAACTAATTCTCTCACTGTGAAAATTGTTTAGGAATTCTTAATTGCTCTTAAACAATATTTTCATCTTTCCCTGTTAGCATAGTGAAAGATTCTTAATTGCCTTTCACTCACTAATTCCATAACTTCATTACATAATCTAAGAAATTGTCCCACAGACGCCTATCTGGCTTTGCAGCAATACTCTGCCTTCAGAAACATACTTCAGCAGCACACTTCCCTGAACTCCATTGCCCAATGGCCCAAACTGTTCTGTAATTGATATCTCAGCTCTGTTTGAATTCATCAACCAACCAAACTCAAAACAAAAACAACACACCATAGCTAGCCTAAAATCACCCACCAACAAAGCTAAATCATAAAGAGAGAGCCCTCTCTGGTTGCAGGTAGGCTAGGACCTGTAACTAAAAGATTGGTTAGTGGTTACCTCGGTCGTATTCCCTTTAGGAAGCAGGGAACAACTTGAGTGATAACAAAAGGATACAATGCCCCTGTGTATATTTGTATGTTTGTATTTGTACATATGTCAACACTTTCCTTTTTGTTTGTTTATATATATATATATATATATAGATAAGCAATCAATTGCTTGGAACCAAACAGCAAAGTTATGGAAACAATGTTTTCTCTAACAAATGACAGCAAGTTGACATTCTTGATACATAACAAAACAATTGTCACAGGATGTGGTGAACCAGATTCTGTTTGAGAACCATCAGTGCATGGTGATATCATTATTTCAAACCTTGTACCCTGTGAAAAATCTTTTTCAGGCCCACTAGAAATTTCTTGAGAAGATGTTGCTGAAGCTCTCTCACAAGATATAGTGTCTGAATTTTTGGAGGTTTTATTTTTGAGAATCTTCTCTAGTCTTTTGAGCGCAAAGGGAGGCAATGATTGCTTCCACACCATCCTTCCTTCATCATCTATTTTTCAAAATTGAAACTCAAGCAAATCTATCCAAGGGATAGTCAGAAACTTGGTTGCCTGTGGGAAATGTTGCGGCAGTATCAATACAATTTTTGTCAAGGATGTTGTCACTGCTTTTACCACATTTATTGAATGTACCTTCAGCATCTCTGTTTTCTTTCCTCTCCTGTCCACTTAAGTCCTCTGTGTGGATGAGGCTTACAGTTATTTTGGTATGTCCGCAGATTCAAAAAGCACCTCAATTCTACTCATTTATAACCTAGAGCGAAAAAGATCAATGGCATTTTCAGTGGTATTTTGTGTGTGGATCCTGGACCTCCAAATGCACCACTCTCATACCTACTAACCACAAGGGTACCATTTACGTTAGCATTGCTTTTTGAGATGACTGTTTACTTTGGTGTAGAACTACCAGGTCTAGGTTTGGCATGTAAAACTTTCCCTGGTGTGCAAACAACTTAATGACAATGAAGTAGTAGTCAGAGTGGAAATTCCACCCCATCTTCCCCAGCTTCTCCTATTACACCTGTTGCTTCATCAAGACCTGTTAGCCCCCTTGTAAAGATGCAACCACAATCAAATCTAATGTTGTCAACTTCTGTTGGAGCCATGAGCTGTTGGTTTCCTATCAAAGTGATTTTTCAGCACCAATGATCTACCGCGATCTTGAGCTGGCCATGTCTTCTGGCATTCTTGTGATCCCAATGCAAGCAAGTCTTCCTGATTATATGGTTATACTATGTCAAAAGTCATTCATTTGGTTAGTACTGTTGAAAACCATCGTGGTAATATGTCTTGTTGTAGTTCTTTTTTTTGCTTTGGTGTTTCTTTGATTGCTTGCCCAAGGAACGGCCTCAGTGGATCCAAATCAATGGCACCAAGGCCAGAAATTTACAATTACTGAATATGTGAAAGGGGTGATACAAGGTGATCATTCGAAACAAAGCGTGGCGGCAGTTTCCAATACAAAACTAAATTTTCCAGCTGTCAAGAATAAGAGTCCTGGGGAACAACAAATGAGTTCTACTGTCAAAAAGGTAGGGAAACCCATCTGGGAAGGAAATGGATCATCTAATATTCGTGATAGTGTGGACAGAAATAATAATCCCATCTCCCATTCTGAATATGAGCACACAAAATATTTGTGCGATGCTGAAACAAAGGCTTTAATAAATGCTGATGTGGGCAGAGATCAGTCCAGAGATAATTCTCTATGCTCTCAAAATTCACATGCACGAAATTATTTTTTCCCCATCGGCCGTGGCACAGTCTGTTGACTTTACAGCACAATCAAATGCTTCAAACAGGAAGTGTGGTATATATCATTCTCAGTGCAAGCAAACAAAATGGATTCATGACAATAGTAATAAAATATTATCAAATTCAGGTTTGCATGGAAATAAATCTTTAGATATTACAGGATCTTCTGAAGCGTTGTACGCAGGGGTATCTTTTTCCAAAAATAAAGTTCCAGAGCCTTTGAACCCTATGGGGGAGTCAAATCCACCAGTTGTTTCCTCAAAACAGTTCATCACATGTGATTCCATATTCTGGAAATTCCCTTACTGTTAAGCTAGAGAAGGAAAAAGGGAAGAGGAGGAAGAAGAGGTCCCCTGTGCCATGTCCAAATGATGCCAGAGTGAAAGACTTGGTCGCTATCTTAAAAACAACATGAAGATCAATGATATTAAAAAGCGTTGTTTTCTGGATCACCTTTTGCATATATTGAACGACAAAATTTTATGGTAAATTTTGGGAGACAGAGCTTGTACGCATCAACCAGCTCCATCATCAGTTCAACTGAGTTTGCAAAAAGACTATCAAGAACCAGCCCTGCGATTGGTGAATCTTCAGCACCATACATCAAGCTTGTTACAGCCCCTCAATCTATTTTTGTCCCCCCTGCTCCTGTGCGTCCTCACATCTACAACAAACGGCTGTATCTGTCTGGATATTCTGTATGATTCATGGTCCCCAGCTATGACCGTCAGCTCTATCTGCATTAGCATTCTTTCAATGCTATCAAGCTCCACTATCAAGCAAAGGCCGGCAGATAATGAAGATAATGATCCTCATGTAAAGTTTGTTCAAATGGAAGAGTCACTACAACAGAGATTGAAGTAAGTGTTGTGTAATAAAAAAAAAGAAAAGATGATGGTAAAATTTCCCTTAGAGTGTATTAGTCAGACAAAAGGGAATGCTCATGAATTTCTGGGTACAAATTCAAAGTCTCATTTAAAAAACAAACAAAAGAAATTCATTGGTCAAGATGATGTTATAGGATATGCTAAGGATACGAAGAAATTGGATTTCACCTCTCAGATGAGAGGAAAACTCTTCCTCAGTATAACCTTTTAAGTCATTCTAATTTCATGCAACACATTCTCATCCAAATTTCCTAATTCATCAAAACAGTCATATAAACATTCATAAGCATGTTGATGCTAAGATTTCTCTTGGTTTTCATATTGATACTGCTTTTTAACATCAGCCAGTTCATGATAAAGTGTTGACTAACCGTGATTCATTACCAATAACTATTGCCAAAACAGGTGGCCTTTTCCAAATCATCCCTTCCATTTGTCGAGTCATGTGAATTTGTCAAAATAGAAGACTTCCAAAGGTAGTTTGGTACATGCAAAGAACACTAAGAAGACAGCAAGAGCAACGATGTCATATTACAGTGATTCAGTTAAAAAGAAACTGTTTACAGCTTACAATTTTTCAGTCACTAGTATCAAAAGAAAGGAGTACTTTCAGTTTTTACATCAGCAACCTTTTTCAAAACAGAATAGGGAAAAACTCCAGTTTTGTGACATGTTTTGAAGCCATACTCAGGCAGAGGAACATGTAGTAATAAGCACGCAGAAGAAAGTAGGCAGTGCTATATGTGCGCAACGATTCAGTTCATAAGAGTGCTATGTCCAGGCCTCAAGGAACCAAGTCATTTAGCGGCCACCTGAGAAGTGTTTCAGTCTACAGGGAAAATAGAAGATAAAGACAGTCTGACCTGCTGTTCTTGGCTTTTCACAAGAAAAGGCCACTGTTAGCCTCCTATTGCAATAGGTGTTCATATTTCATGATTGACTGTTTGCATGCCAAATATGTCATCTTGTTATTACTGCAAACGTTCCATATTTCCACAGAGTTTCATTTTGATAAATTATTCCAATTTTGAAGAGTTGTTCAGTCAAGGGAAGGCCAAATAGTTTAAACTTGGCTTCCCTAGTTTTCAATTGCTTGTTTTAGAATATAGAGATGAATATCTGTCCAGACAAGCTTAAATCTTGGTGGATGGGTAAATAGGTAGAGAGACAAGGGTGTTCATCAGCTTAATCTGAGCCCTGGAAGAGACAAGGATCGATTTAGATAGGAGGATAGCTGAAAGAAAGGTTGAAAGGCTGGGTATGCTAGTTCAAGGGCACCCAAACCAAAAGAAGAAAAAATGCTAGGTGAGTAGGCCGGGTAGGTAGCATTGTGGTGGCAGAATCATGGCTTGTGATCCATTTCATTTCATGTTCTCAAGTGTCATATCCGTTCGCATCTCAAGCATAAGGCAGTTTCCATGTGGAGGAGCTCAAGCGAGGCATGTCTAAATTCCCCTTCTTTCCTCAAACACTCGCTAACTGCCCCTAAAAAGAGGTCAAGATCTGCTTGATATCTCTGAAGAATGTTCACACTTCCGCTAAAAGTCCTATTTCCCCTTTAAAGCCTAAGATTTCTATCCTTAGCGCTTTCTAATCAAATTTCATATTAACTTCTAACTTATTATATAAATCCCAATTATTCTTCCCTCCCCATACTAAAAACATATATAAGATCCCCCTAAATACATATCCCCTCCATTGGTTGAAATATAACCATAACTAGCTCAACATTTTCTGCTAATACTACAAGGGGTTATTAACCTATAGTTCTGTTTTAGATGGTTGTGTAAGAGATGATTCTAATCAAAGAAATATTACACCCTGTGTTAATGAAAGGCAACAACAATCTTCTGTGGGTTCAGGACAGAGTGCATCACAAAGATCTACAACCTATACTCCTGAGAATCCAAAGACAACGAAACAGGATCTACAATTGAACCAGCAGCAAGATGCTAGTGCTCAAAGTCCACTTCAAATGAAAGTTCACATTCCACCTGGAAAGGTGTTTTCATCTTATAAATCAAATGAAGCTGCCCATACCACTAGTTACCAATTCTACAGACTTCAACTTTACTGGGTTTGGATACATAGGCATTGAGAAACTGAAGCAAAGTATGCAAGTCAGTAGGTCCCAATTAATGGTAATAGCAGTTCAGATGTATCAACATTCTCCCTTCTATGTCAATTAATCAGTCAAGATCACATGTCTTACGCAACCTTCTATGTCTCTGTCATGGAACATTGCTTAAGTCTCAGGATAAATTTCATTCGGGCAACATTACCGCTACTCCAGCAGACAGGTTGAGTGGTTTGTCATCACAGTTGCCTAAAAAGAAACTGGACAAGACATCATTGCGGGCTTTTCCAAATCTGTTGAAGTTTGTTGCAAGCAAGATCTTAGAATATTCCAAATATTGTGTTGCAGTTCTACGAGTAGATACCTTTGGCAGTCTTGTCTTACAGACCATTTTGAAATTACTAGTGGGAAACAAAGAAGTTGTGGTAAGGGTGATAACTGTGCTTTTGGGTTGTTCTGAAAACAATGTTATGAGAGAAGGCAAGGTGTTAGAGGATGCTACAGTACAGAATGTCTTAGACCTTATGATGGATCCAATTGGCAGCCATTTAATGGAGATTATTCTGGAGGTCGCACCAGATTTGCTTTACATGAAAATCTTGAATCGCTATTTTCAGCATTCCTTGCTTGAAATTACAACTCATGAGTCTGGCAACTCCGTGGTCCAATAATTAGTTTCTTCTTCAAGACACCAGGGTCAAGTAAATATGATCTGGGGTGAAATTGGTTCGAAAGTTCACAAAATTTGCAGTCAAATCACCACACGCTGCATGTCCTCCCTGATGTTGCTGGATACTTCTTGGAACGAGCTGTTGAGGTATCAAGTAATGAATACGATCCATCCGAATATGACATTTTATATGCTGAAGGAGTAAATCAAAGTAATGGGTTGGCATTTATCGAATTTTCACTTGATGATCGTAGTCCAATGTCAGAGCCTTATAATGAAAACTTTGATTGTCCAACACCACCTGTGAAGTATCAGCTTATTAGAGTAAATACTAAAGGATTAAATGAAGGATGTAAGTGGCTGGAAATGTTTGACGATGTATGAGGTGTAATCTTCTGTGTTTCTATAAGTGAATATGACCGAATGTGGGCTAAAGACAATGGTACCTTGAGAAATAAGATGATCTTGAGTAAAGAACTTTTTGAGAATGTTGTGAAGCATTCAAGTTTCAGAGATACACCATTCATTCTCTTACTAAATAAATATGACATTTTTGAGGAGAAGATCAAAAGAGTGCCACTTACTGTATGTGAATGGTTTAAGGATTTTAGTCCAGTGAAGGCGCATCACAACAATCAGTCACTGGCTCATCAAGCTTACTATTATGTGGCAATGAAATTCAAGGATCTCTATGCATCTCTTAGAAGCCATAAGTTGTTTGTATGGCAAATGAAGGCTCGAGATCGCAGTACAGTGAATGAAGCCTTCAAATATATTCGTGAGATTTTAAAGTGGGATGAAGAAAAGGATGAAAACTATTTGGGAATTGCTGATGAATCACTTTACAGCACTGATATGAGTTCTTCACCATTTGTCAGGCAAGAGGGATTGGATTAAATGATTGTTCGAAACAAGTAATTGAAATGGAATCAATACTCGGGGGCTCAGATTATCACCGAGAAGACCCTGTTCATGTGTTGAAGACAGTTCAGGCCCATGGGAAGCAGAAGCTACATATGGTTGCTACTATCCAAATTTTGAAAAAGGTTGGCCGTCCATTAGAGCTCCATGTTCAGTTGAAGAACAGGGCTGTTGAACATCGATGTGTTCATGTTACTGAGATAACAGAGGTCACTGGGCTTGAGGATGCAGAGGCGGATGCTGAGTATGATGCTGCGTTAAATAAAGCAATCAGAGTTATACAGGAAGTAGTGACACATATTAATGATAAAATTCTAATCTCCGTCACATCATTCTGGAAAACAATGGGAATAAGCTTGTAAACAAAAACATCGCTACTTGATGATTTTGAGTATTAGGAATACCGTGGGAAAGCTATGCGAGAAAAAATTGAGGCTTCATGCTAAACAACGGCAGCCATTAGCACATGTTGGAGCGCAGATTGATTTAAAGAAATCTGAGGAACATGTGCATCAATCAGATAGAAGTTTTGCCTTGAGTTATGTGGATGATTTTATTGATGAACTGTTAAACACTAATTATGCGTGTGATGTTGCTCTGCCACGCATGCCTAAAAGGTGGACTCTTGAAGCATGCTCGAAGTGAATGGCGCTGATATGAAATGCCTCTCATCGCCATTACCAGAAGGATTCTCTCAGGCAGTTGATGACAATCTTGATTTCCTTAGTCCAGAAATTGCTACTGTCAATGGCGATAATTTTGCCATTACCAAAGGATGATTGGATCCAATAAAATGAAAGCGTTTGATTTTGACAAGTCCCTTCAGCGCTGGAACATCAAGAAGTTTATGCTGATAAGAGAGTGATCTGACAAAATCAATCAAGAGAAATAAAAAAACCAGAGAATGCAGTAGTCCATTTGTCCTGTTATCTGAGAAAAATCAAGAACCAATTATGATCTGGATATGACATTCTCGAAAACATAATTGCTATGGGATCTCCAGCTGAAAACACCAGTTATGGTATTTTTAAATATGTGGAGGTTCTTTCTGTGTCACAACCAGATAAGAAATATCATACACCTGAAGGTTATATTAATTCTTTCATAGGAGATAAAGCAGGGGCGATTTGACAGTTTGAAGTGCTTCGGAGGGAAGAGAAAGCCCAATTCGACAACGAAAGAGTATCAACGAACCGACATAGTGTATCAATTATGAATATCAGCAGGGGACTTTAAACACAAAGCAGATGGCAACAAAGGGATTGCTCAAAGATAAATGAAGCAACTCAGAGCCATCAAAACTCACCAGCTCATTATTAAATGTCTTAAAGCCACTTAAAGGTAGCATAACCGCCTGAACGATGCAGACAAAAGGATTCAATACGCAGCCCTCAGTTGCATAACTTGAGTTGTCAGCTACCCCGGCGCAACTCTTTTTTAGATATTTATGCATTGATTTCTAGCACAATGATGAATTAAAGGCAGTTACTACACATATATTTTTTTAGATATGATCTAGAGATATTTTTTGATATTTTCCCCTATGACACCTGTTCAAGGGAAGTCTGTAAATATTTCCCTATATAAACCACCCTATAGACAGTCTTAAGGAGCGAGAAAAAAAGAAAGAATAGGTTGATAGACTCCAAAAGAGACTAGTTATGTACATCTGATATGATTTCCTAAATCAAAGACTGCTGAAGTTTGGAAAATGGACTGTGTGCTGCGTTTTAATGTTTGAAGGGGGCATTATGGAATTCTAGTGCTGCAACATGACTCAATAAGTGCCTCTCATCTCTGTGTTTTTTTAATGTTTTATGCTCATAATATACTTGTATCACCATCTAAATAGCAGATATAAAGATTAGTTTAGAATTTGGTGAGCCACACTCTATGCTCAAGGTCTGCTATTTCTTTATGTTTTCATCTGAACTGGTAATGAACATGAATTCCCTTTGGATCATATCTCCTTGAAATTCACCCATGTTTTGGCAGTTATCTAAGGAATTTTTGACAGCTCCTAGACAGAGCTCTTTCATCTTCATGCTGTTATGCTAAATAAGAGATTCTTTTGCCTCTCATTTCTTAAAACTTTCAATCCGGTTGGTTGGTTTGCTACACTCCATACCTGCGCTGTAGTATTGAGAGTTTTTTGTTAAAAAATCAGAGATTACTCAAGAGCTTGGATGATGCACTGTCTACTATGCTTCTTTTTAAATGCCTGAAGGGTGATCATGGAATTCTTATGCTGTCATATGGACCAATAAGTGTCTCTTGCCTTTGTTATGTCAGTTTATATATGTTGGTATCATTGTCACTATTTCAATTGCAGAAAAAAGGACTAATCTACAATTTTCCTTACAACACTTTATACTCAATTTTTGCAATGTTCTATATGTTTTCTTCTGACTAAGGCATTAATATGAATACCTCATGGCTCATATTTGTTCTTTATCATCCATGTATGATTGTTATTTAGGAAATCTTAACTGTTCCTAGATAGAATTCATTCACCTTACCTCGGTCAGCCAGATAAAAGATATCTTAGTTGCCTTACATCTCTGACCTCCACTTCATCCTTTTTAGCCCGAATAATTGTTTCATGAGCAGCTATCTGCTCCATACCCCCCTCGTGACCAAGAAAAACACACTAGCAGTCCTGCTCCCCTGACTCCATGCCCAATGGTTTGAAATTTATCGCACTATGCATTACCTCTCTACTTGAAGCCATTCTCTTTCCCACCAAAAACAAAACCCCTTGTACTCAATAACTAGCCTAAGATCACCCTAATCAAAGCTAAATTACGAAGAGAGAGCCCTCTCCGATTGCAGGTAGGCTAGGACCCTCAATCCAAAGATTGGTTTGGTGTTACCTCGGCCGTATCCCTTAAGGAGCCAAGGGACAACCTGAGCGTTAACAAAGCCCAAGAGTCTCTCCCTGCTTGTATATAACCATGAGCAACATTAATGAAGAAATGAAATTCAATTTGAGGAGTTACCTCCTGGTCTGACACGGTATCAGAGCCAACCCCATTTTTGGCTTCCTTTCTGCCTTGTAACTCCCTCTTGCCTATGTTCTGCCTATTTTTTAGAACTGACACCTGTGATCTTTGTCAAATATCTACATTTGGATAAACTATCCTTTGCATTCAATGCGCAATTGTATTTTCTATGTGATAATTGCAAGGATTTGAGAGTTAACCTTGTTGAATAACTCTCATAGAAGCTCTACGTTTACATGGTGTGGAAGTGTTGGAACGTTGACTAAAATATTGTGGAGCAAATCTGCAAAGAATCGGTGAGACTGTTGAAGACGATGAGGTTTGTCGAAAACTGGAGGTGTTGCATTGAATGATGAGATTGCAATTTTCATTCTACATTGAAGGTGTTTGGTAAGTCCTTTTTCCATGACCGGTATCCATTAACATTGAAGAAGTTTGATGGTCGATGACATGCATAAAGTTTTTTGATAGTCGATGAATGGTGGAAGCATAACTGTGTCTGTGTTAATTTATTTTAAAAAAATCCCTGAGTTTTTACCATCGATGTCTCTCGGTCAAGCTCATGGCATATCTCAGCCCCTTGACCACTCCCCGGTCATAATGCCCCTTTGTGGCCTATCCGATGTCTTAAATAGTGCAAAGCTGACTCTCTGATACTCCCTCGGCCCATACTCCTACATAGTCGGCCCCGGTTACCAACCCTCTCGTCTCCACCATAGTGCTTATGCACAGTGGCACCCTTCCTCCTCAATGGTGCTCCCTTGTGACCTCGAATCCTCACTCCCATATGCTGAACTCCCCACTGTAATAACTCAAACCTCCCACTCCATAATACCTCCCAACTCTAAAAAATTTTGCTGCCATACATAGCCCCATCCTCCCACTCGGCTACCTATCCCCGCAGCATCACTCTTATCTGCTTTGCTATATAACATTGTCCCCAAAGTTGACGTTGCATATATATATATATATAATAATGTTGTTCCCAAAATATTACACTGTCCCTACACCGCCCTCCGTGGGATCATTACCAAACCACTCCAGCAAACCATTCCTCCCTTAAATAATACCTGCCCCACATACACTCTTCCCATAAATCCCTTCCCAAATATACCTCTGTATATACATATTAGAATTATATTTTCACAGTAATGCTACTACAACACAAATTTTTCAAGGCAAGAAAAAAGTCAATTTTTTTTTTAATTTATTTAATTTATTTAATTTTAATTTTAAATTTATTTAATTTTAATTTTAATTTTATTTTATTTTTAATTTAATTTAATTTTATTTTTTATATACAAACAAATTTTAAAAATGAATTCATTGAAAATCTATCAAGGGGATGGTTCTCTCACAGGCAAGGAGAACTATTCATAATGGTTGTGGAAGATAAAACACACTCTCATTTTCAATGAGTTTTGGAAAAGAGTTTGTGTAGGACAAAGAGACAATGAACTTGTAAAGCCCACCTCAGATAATGAGTTCGTCATTTGTGAAAACAAGAACAACAAGGCCTGTGCATTGATTGCAACATCTGTAAATTAACAGGTGAGTCGCTATATTTCACCATTTTCAGATGATTTTGAAGCCTTATAGAAGTTGAGGAACTCTATGACTAACACTTTGAACTTGAAGTTGTCCAATTGATGATTAAATTGTTCAGTCTTGAATTAAAAAATGATGATCCTCTTTCTTTGGAATTGGAAGTAAGATCTATTATGCATGATATCAAATTCACTAATGTTGAACTAGACATTCCTCTTATATCCTTTGTCAAGGCACTTTATCCCACTTATTCAAATTATCTTGAGCCATTTCAAGCAAATAGAAACCTCAAAGAGATTAGCTTTGAATCCCTTGTGCAAAAGTTTGCTGAGAGAGAGAAGGCTTTTGGGAAAAAGACAGCTCCTTAGTCTTCTGAAGAAGATGTATGCCTTGCACATAGAGAGAATGATCATGCTCAAGATTCTTCTAGAGGAAGAGGTGGTCGAAGAGGAAGAGGAAGAAGAAATTTCAGAGGTAGGGGGGGTAGACATTCTCAAGGAGAAAAATTTGATCTTCATTGCATACGTTGCAATAGATATGGATCTGTTGTGACCAACACCAACCCCCTTCTTATTTAGTTTTATTACTAATACTAAATAAGTGGAGACCCTTTATCAAAAATATAAAAAAAAATAATAATTTAGCACTTGTATTCCTTTTTTGAATAAATCTTACTATCATAAACTTAGGAGAATACCCGAAAAATAAAAAAAGACTTAAGTTTTATGATAAGTTCGAACAAAATCATTCTCTCAATAAAGAGTGTCGCATCGCAAAAAGGTAATGGATGCCATCCTATAAACAAAATCCTAAGATTGCAAAATCGCGATGCGAAATAACGCACTGAAGACACTCATTGCATCGCAGTTCTTCATATGCCTCAAATATCACTTAAGGTGAAATACCTCAAACTACCGATATGCGATGGCGCGTCTCGCAAATCACATTTCGCAGAAAACATATGGTAATGGATGATTGTCACACGCAATGGATCAACGATATTGCGATATGAGATATTGCAAAACAAATCACAAAATCGCCTTATCGCAGATCTGAAGGGCTCATTGTTCGAAAAAGGTTTTCCATAAACTGATACCCAGTGATGCGCGTTAATGTTAATTTAATGAGTTAGTTGGTAATAATTAATGAATTATGGTTTTGATTTGATCGAAGGGCCATTTCACGTAGGATGATATATTTTATATTATTTCAGCATTTAAAGCTTTCTCATCACCTTTTTCTTATCATTACTCTTTCCTCATTTGTAAATTGTAGGAGCGAAAAGCAGAGCAATATACATAGCAGTGTTCAGAATATTATGGGAAAAAAGGGAAAAGCTCCGAGTTCTGAAGACAAAGAAATGACGCCCTTATACACAGACACCACCTGTAACAAAGATGCCAGCGATACTACTTGGGAAGGCATGCACAGCCTACTCGAGGAAGAAAATCCCAGAGTAATGGAGGTTACAGCGACTGCAGATTCACGCGGGTCGTCTGAAGCATCGATTACAAAACTAGCATGTTCATTCTTGCACTGGATAGTAGCAAGGCCCGAGATTCTTCCATACACAGACATGGTCAAATGGGTACTGGATAGTGTTGATATCATAAACAGACAATTTAAGACTCAGAGCCAAGGACTCATTGGCTCGTTCACTTCACAAGATTTGAGGCTCATGTATCATCTACCAGAGCCACATGTGACCTATAACAAACAGTTCATGGAGAAGTTCGCTAAAGAAAATGAAGATTTGGCAGAATGCACCAAGGACTGGTCAAGAAGGTACAAACCACTAAAAAAGGATAAGCATGGTATGTATAGTAGTGGTTCTCTCGCCTCCCTGTATTGCTTTGCTTCTGCTATGCTGTGTAGATTTTTTGGAAAGCTTGACGTTAAGAATTTTTTATCTGAATGGCTACCATTATTAGATGCCGCCACTAATGCTACTATTGTGGATTGGGCTAAGATATTGTCTGACAATTTAGCCACAACCATTTTGAATTACCAGTCCAAAAGAACTACTACTCAAAGGATTTATCCCCCTTTCTACTTATCTGCTTATGTGATGGATGCAATCTGTTATGTTTCCAAGTTTCCTCTAATGGGTTGGAAATGGAATACTCATGACCCCTTACCCATTCATGTTTATCACAAGGAATTATGGGATTCCAAGTTCATTCCGTATTTTACAAGATTTGTCATTGAGTCATGTTACCTCTGTACAAAATGTTGTATAATAAGGATGCTCCAAGATTCTCTCCCGAAGCGGAGATCGATATGCTCCCTGTCACGAGATGGTTTAGAGAAGAAATTTTCACCTATGTCAAAGTATTCAGAAGTCTTGCTTCCCCTCATGTCCTACCTTTATATGTCCCTAATAAACTACTGGCACGAGAGATTGCCTACCAGACCGGCGGAGTAGGAGGTATGAGTAAAGCGATGAAGGACAAGAAGAAGGCCATTTGGCCATAATTTCCTGTGGCCTATGGGGCCTTTTCACTATTCGATTTAGGTCATGAATTCAAAGAAGTAGACAACATGTTATGTCTACGATTGTTCAAAATTCCAGGAAGACAATTCGACCCTTATTATATCATTAAGAATTTCACTACTGCAGTCAAAATAAAAGTGTTTTCTAGAGAATATGATCTTTTTGATGATACATTTTAGCAGAAAAGTACACTTAAATAAATTCTGCTTTCAACCCAAATGCAATTTCCTCCAGCAGAATTTCAAGATTTCAAAATGTACAGAGAAAGGAGGTTAGCTAATATCCCTTTGGATAAATTACGCTTGGAACCAGTAAGGGAGCCAACTCCTAGTATCAGTCTCAGTGGAAGTTCAGGCACAGACAGGTCTAGATCTAAGTCTGGGAGAGAAACACCAAAACACTCCAAAAGGTCCGAGAGTGACCATAATAAAAGCGAAGGGTCAATAAGGGATACTGCCCAGTCTAAGGAATGCCCAAAACAATAGGTTTTGACCACTTCACAGGTAAATATTCCCCCTCTCATCATCTAGCCACCACCAGTAAGAATTGAGCTGGATAAAGAATGGGATACATTCAATGACTTAATCAATGCTGAGGGGTAGAGCACAAAGACACCTAAAAGTAATGTACAGACAGTGGATGATATAGTCATTGGAACAATCAGCAATGTCCCAGAAATGGAACATATTCCCATTACCCCATCTTCTAAAATTATGCTCAAAATAGAGGAAATTCCTCCTCTGGATGTATTTTATAGTCCGCAGCATAAGGCGGTGGTGAGAAAACAAAGAAAGGAAAGGAAATTGGAAAGAGTGCTCTCTCCTGATGTAGAGAAATTAGACATCCTTTGGCAAGATCCTACCATTGACCCCACATAAAATCTCACTAAATTATCTCAGATCATAGGAGCATATGCTTCTGCGACCATTGATAATGCATCTGAGGTACAACAATTACTGAAAGAAAAAGAAGATCAAATACAAACTTTGCAGCAACAGCTACACCAAGCTAGCGCCAACAGTGAAGTAGAGAAAAAGCTAGAAAAATTACAACAGGACTTTCAACAAATGCAGCTAGGATACAAAAACAGTTTGGCCGAAAGAGAAAAACAGTTACAGGTTATGCAAGAGATGCATAAGAATGATCCTAATCTTATAGAGTTTGTCATAGAATCCATTTCCTTAAATGATCAACGTCTGCAGCAGTAAGAAACATTGTGCCAAAGAATATCGCAATGGAGCACTCATTACGAGATAAGCGACAGAATTACTAATCAAGTCATAGACTTGCGACATGATTACGATTTAATCGATAAAATAATTACTAAATATTTGGTTTGGCAAGAATCAGAGGAAGGGAAAAAGGCAGGCACACCCATAATCAATGAAACCCGCATTGAATTGGGATTCTTACTGGAAGTACTTGGTAAAACCACACAACCAGCGCATGACTCTCAAATGTATCATTAACTCTGCCAAGAAGATGGTGTCAGCACTTGTCGATTCTATTTTCGCAGGACAGCTAAAGTCGAAGGTCGGCCAGCTAACTCTCCTCAAGCCAATGCTGGACGCTTGTGACTACAAGGAACAGATACATAGATAGTTAATTGCCAGTTTTAGTTTTAGATTTTTTTTTTTTTGTAAGCTAAATAAGGACCTTTGTTTTTCTATTTATCCGGGTTGAAATAAGTACAAACGTTTGGTGGCCTCAACCTGCCCTGAAGGGAAACCGGGTGTGTTGGCCACCTTAAGTCTTTATAAGCCGACCAATAACAAAAAAGACAAAGTCTACAAATCCATGCCAAGTAGACTTCACTGCCAAAATTGCTAATCTGGTTTCCTATCGACATTATCAACTAAAACAGAAACAAAAAGGAGATCTTTCTCTCAGAGGACTAACAAGGAAAACCATTGACATAATCTGAAAGGATTAATATACCATGATTTCAAGTTGAGTAGCTTCTTCTCGGGGTGATGTCGCTATCTTCTTCAGCTGTTGTTGTATTTCTTCCAATTTACTGTCCTGCATGAGCAAAGTAATTTGGAGGTTTTTCATCTCTCTCCTTAAATTTGGTATGCCCTGAGCCATCTCTGCCATTTCCACTGCAACCTGCTCCATTGCCTTTGCCAGTAACTGCTTCACCACCCAATATACATGTAAGGCCTACTTGTATAAGGACAGGTGTTGGGCCATTAATATGCCATTATTATTATCACTTTTGAACACTTATCCCACCCATTTCCACTATTCTTCATCATATCATTTGTTATAATTTA
>APFE030381874.1:0-21082 GCA_000404065.3 Pinus taeda | reverse complement strand
GGGTAATGACTTATGGAAGCAATTATGGCGTCACAAATACAATATGGCGGATTCAACAGAGGATATCTACCGCATGCAGGAAACCCCAAAGGGATCGACAATCTGGGAGTTAGCTAGTCAAAATCGAGACATTGTAAACAAAAATATTTTCTGCGAAATCAGAGCTAGAGGGGAAGCCAATTTCTGGGATGAGAATTGGCATCAAAGGGAGAAAATGAATAGCATCCAAAGCATACAGGATATACAAAACAAAATTGGTGATAACTACAGGTATGTTAAAGATTACTGGAAGGAAAATGAACTGGATGGGATCTGGTGGAAATGGATACCACTGGAGGATTGGGGCATTGAGACAAATCAGGAGCAACAGGAGGCTTTTAGGAAGGAAGTTGAATCTAGGAAATTAAAGGCGAGAACAGGGAAGAACATAATTAGATGGGGGAAATCACCTAAAGGAACCTTCACAGTCAAATAGGCATACTATCTGACAGATCAACAGGATGCCACGGAAAGAAACCAGGATTGGAAAGTCTTCTGGGGTAAAAACTGGTGGCCGAAAGTTACCATTTTTGCATGGCTGGTTGCCAAGCATAAGATTTTGACATGGGATAAGCTCCAAAAGAAAGGCTTTAATGGACCTTCAAGGTGCTATTTATGCAACAGAGAGCCAGAAACACAGGAACATCTATTAATCAATTGTGATTATACCAGGAATCTATGGAGGGAAGTAGGTAGGCTATTTCGCAAACCTGGAAAGTATCCGAAAGAAACAAGAGAAATAATTTTCCTGTGGCAGAAAGAAAAATTCCAATGCAGAGTGGTTCGGAGAGCCTGGGATCTCATGGCAGGCTTTGTTCTCTGGATGGTGTGGAAAGAACGAAACCGAAGAATTTTCCAAAACAAAGGTAAAAATTCGGAAAAAATATGGAAAAAGGGTTGTTAATCTCACTAGAAAAACTATATTGGTCGAAAGATGGGATATGGAGGACTGGAAGGCGGAGCAGGGGGAGGAGAAAATCCTCAAAAATCTAAACCTAAAATATGAGATGGTCCATAACAAACCGCCGGAGAGGATTAATGCAAGGCATCAGAGCCAGGACAAGTTCGTTTACCCCAAAGACAATTTCATAAAATTAAACTTTGACGGAGCGTCGAAAGGGAATCCAGGTAATGCTGGATTCGAAGGAATCTTCCGCGATAACCAGAAAAATACTAGGTGGATTTATGCAGAATGGGATGGAGAGATGACAAATAACGAGGCTGAGCTGTGGGCAGTCTACCAAGGGCTGCAAATTGCGATCCGCAATGGCTACAGGAATCTGGAGATTGAGGGGGATTCCCAGATGGCGATCGAAATCTTGAAAAAGCTAAATATTGGGAAGAATTGGGAACAGGTCACCAACAGCTGGCGAACGGTTGGTATCGTCCAGGAAATAGCGGAATTGCTGAAAAGAGTGGAATACAAGATCTTCACTCATGTGAAAAGGAATGGGAATCAAGCGGCGGATAAGGAATGGGAATCAAGCGGCGGATTTTCTCGCGAACTGGGGTTGCAAAGGCTGAGATGGCAAGGTTGACAGCCAGTGGAGGACGTTACGACCCAACGGCGAATGGGAGGAGCTGGACTACATTATCAATAATGACCATGACCAGGCCTCGAAGGAAAATCATGAATAGGTTATACACGCGAATCGCACCATTCGTGCGACAGACTGGGGATATGGAGAAACTGACTCAGGCATTTAATAATTGTCAGAAATGGGCTGGGGGGGATATCATAGATCTCCATGCGAGATTAAATCAGGAATGTGCGAAAACGGTGAGGAAAAATATACCTTATAACACTCCAATCATAGTTAAGAAGCGGCGGAGAGGAAGAAAGTACATAACAGCGGCCATAAATGGAAACCAAAACAACAAGACAGCTGATAGGAAATGCGAAGGCAGAAATAACAGATGGCAATGTAAGGATGAACGGATAGGTAGGAGGAGCGGGACAGGAAGTTCTATAAAAGCTCGCATGCAAGGGACTCAGCATCGGAAGAAAACTATTGATACCCACAGAGCGATAGGAAGAGCAGGAGCGACGAGAAACTCTAGAGCGAAGTGTAACAGATCCCCGACGAGCTATACTATGGAGACCAGGAAGAGAGCCAGGCTGGCTGAAGAAATTGAAGCGGAGCGCGGCAGAGAGAAAGACAGGAAAGGTAAAGAGGTGATGAAAGAAGAGCAAGTGGAAGAGATTTATGAGATTCTTGACGACTCTGAGGAGGATGAAGACAGGATGCAGAGCAGAACCGCAGATGAATGGGAACAACATTCTATCAGCGTAAATCAGCGGAGTCGGCGTGGGAGAAGGGTAATGCGCAGAGGGCGACAGCTGAGGAATAGGCAAGCGGATAGCGAGCCGGATCCCAGTAATTGGAGAGGTAGCGGGGCGAACAGAGCCCGAGGAGTCAGGGGAGGAAGACGTGAACAGAGCAGGGGTCAAAGCAGAAGGGCTAGATAGACTACGGAGCAGAAAATCTAGCAAGCTGAGAGGGCCTACTCTCAGAACACCAGCCCCAGAATTAGGAGGATTATTCAAAACATGGAAGAGGAAGCCATCCAAGCCCAGTCTGACTCTGAGATGGAAGACTGGGAATTTCTGATCCATGATCCTGGCAATACTAGAGGCAGAATGTCCCTGTTTAAATAGTCTTTACATATCTACTGGGTAATGAAAAGGCTATTGGATAAGGCCTTGGAGCAGGAAGCTACTGAAATGGTAGAATTGGCGCAGGGAGTCCCAAATTTGAGGAGGGAGCTTCGCATTATTCAGATTACCTTGGAGATGCAGGAGAAAAAGATGGATGAGATCCAGCAGATGTTAAAAGAGGGACAGCAGCAGGGCAACAAGGAGATTTCTCAGACTCCAGGGGCAACAGCTGAGTAATTACCATTTTGTTTTCCTTTTTGATGAATTTGCATAATATAGATAGAGTAGACAAGTTTCAAAGTTTAGTGATAGATAGCAGTCATATGTATATCAGTAGAATCAGAACTTGGAAAGACTGTTTAGTATATTTAGCATGGATAAACAGACTTTGGTACTTTTATTTTTGGTCGGCGGTTAAAAACTTTAGGTGGATGCCCCACTCGGTTTCCCCATGTGGGCGTGTGGCTGGCTCCACCACTTCTAATGTACAATTTTGATTTGAAGAAATAGAAAGAAAAGAGTAACACCTTTGCCTACAAAAAAAAAATGACAATGCAGGCTATAATAAATTACTTTGGGTGAATATCTACAATAATTTATATATTGTTTCACAATAACTTAAACTTAATATTACTTTTTGAACAATTCATTCTCAACTTTCAATACCATGACATCTCATGGTGAAGACCTCTCCAATCTACTTATGTAAAAAACGAGGGGTATTATTAGACTCGAGAAGCCTCAACCTATGCTTTAACACTTAAAAGTTACCTTTCTCAATGACTCATTATCATCTTTAACCACATAGCTTGAGATCTGGTAAAGGAATCTCCATAATCTACTTAATTAAAAAAGGGGGTGTTATTACGCTAAATAACCCTCTAACTTATGCTTCTAATAAAGCAAAGATTCAGGGTGCGTCAGCTTATGTTAAGTTGGTTCATTGTTTAATATTAAGTATGTAAGCTAGGGCGAGCAATGATATTATGGGGACGACTAACTTAAATTTTTTTTTTGCTGAAGCAAGAGTCGTACCTTCTATTCATTAGAAACAAAGAAACAGATTACATATAATACAACTGCCCAAAGAGACCTGAGGGACATAGAGTCAACTATCCACTCAGGGCTTGGGTACCGAATCAAAAGCTTAACATCCGGGACACGAGCCCACAAACTTAACTGTGAGACCTTCAAAATACAAACAAAAGCCTAAACTGCCCGATCTGTTTACAAAGATTTGATGGATGAAACACAAATTGGAGCCAAAAAAGGCATATTCAGTTTCCAAAAACGGACCTGATGAAGAAATAGAAACCATACTAAATGGATTTCAGGTCCGAATGGTGGAATAAACTTCATGCATGTGAATCTCCTGAAATCCACCGATTCCAACCTCAAGGCTCAACATGCATGGAAGATAACAGTGAATCTGAACCCGAATTCAAAAAATAACCCAAAATTGCCACCCACCCGTGGTATCCCGTGAGATCTCCTGCAATCTAGTCCCTGGCAGAGTCCCTTTCATACGAACAATATTGATCGTTGATCCACACAGAGAGATCCAATGGTAGAGCATAATATCACACCGGACAAGCTGACCCGACATTAGTGTGCGATGGAGGGCGATTTTCCAAACCCTCTCTCTGCCACGTGTAGGATGTTGGATGGGATCGTTGCAAAATTGCTAAATCCGTTTTTCACTTAAGAGCGGTGCAAACATCCAAAAATCGCCAAGAAAGCGGTTTTACTCTACGAGGCCCAAAAATGTAAAGATTCTGGTTGCCGGTAAAACAAGGATTCCTTCCATGCCTGCTCAACTTTCCTGCCTGAACCTGGATCCCAGAAAAGAAGAGAGGCTCTCCATTAATTAAGGAACTATGGTATCCACTATGCTCACGCCAATGAACAATGATGTTCATCTCACTGACTCCAGGTATTTTAGCGGCTAGCCTATGATTTCCATAGAAACAACTGTTGTATTTTATTGAGTTCTTCTTATGGTAACGAATCTACTCCTCCTGTGGTTCCCTGTATCAAAAACCCTTCCAGATCTAGGTTTTCTTTATCAAGAATTTCTTGTAGTTAATGATCCTCCAGGTCCATCTCTTTTTGGGTCATTTCCTGATCCGTCTCCAATTCTGCATCGCTCATTATGGCTTCCTTCTGATAATCGATGTCTTGTGTATTTTCTCAGTTTTCTTTAGATTCCTTTTCCATGGGACTTCCTTTCATTGCTTGATCTTCTTTTGAGATCTCTTCATCTTCCTCAAGCACTTGGAATTTGTTCTGATTGATTTGTTAACCTTCATCTTGATGTTGTTTTGGTCCTCTTTTGCCGCGCTTTCCACGATTCACCACTTTCTGAAAGCTGTCTGTTTCTGTCATTGTGTTATTTTTGCTCTTGCTTACTACTTTACTAAGAAGACAATCTCTGAAAAGGTGTCCATGTTCATGACATCTGCGACATTTGAATGGAATGTGCTCATAATCCACTATTTGCAGCCATTCTTCATTAAAAACTTCCAAGATCACCTCATCCGGTAAAGCTCCTGATAAATCCATTTCCACACATATTCTGGCAAAGGAAGTATATTTTTCTTTTCTTGTGGCTTCAGAAGCTTTAACAAAGCGACCTAATTTATTGCCGATAGCGGCTAACAATTCATTTTGCTAGTAATCAAGAGGTAGATAATAGAGCCCTACCCAGACCAGTACTGAAGTAAAAGTTTCACGTTCTGGAACAAAATTCATCATCCATGGCCGCATGTAGAGTCTAGCTATTGCATAGAAGTAAGGTCCTCCTTAAAAAACTCAGTCCTTGTCCTCAATATTCGTGAATACGACAGTAAAAAAACCCTTTGACCCAAGATGTAGGTCAATGCTCCCTGTAGGTTTCCAGTGGTATCTAATCCACGACTATAAATCTTTTTTAGTGGACCATAAACCCATGAATTTGGAGATGATGGAATATGTTTTCATGTGATTTCAGTGCGCCTGCAGAGCCAGATCATTTAAAATAACTTTGGGTGTGATCTCTGCTTTGTGTTTGTAGGGTCCCTTTTGTTTTTTGTCTTTAGTTCCCTGTTTTTTGTCTTCTACGTCTTTGTCTTTTGGGCCATTATTTTCCTTATTTGTGGCTTCTCATATCTCCTCTTCTATGTTTCTTGTCCCTTCCTCCACAGTACCTCTGGCCCTTTCCAGACGTTTCTTGCCTCTACTGGCTATGACCTCCTTATAGGAGGGAGTGGAGCTCCCTCCTCTGCGGCCCTCCATGTCAATCACCAGTTAACTTCTTGGATGCTTTAAGGGGGAATAATTCTTTGATCAATATATATGCAAATCAATGCCACCCTTTATTCTTCAAGGATGATGGTTATAGGCTTTGGCTTTTTAGCTAGAGGAACTAGATTGCAAAATGAGGTGTGATTTGGTGAGTCTTGTCTTTTTGAGCTAGTTGATCCTATTCTATCCCATTCGAGTCCCTATCTTATTCTATAACATTACTAAGTCACGACCACCATGTATTGTTTTTCTCAAAGAAGATTTAATAGAGGGGATTTCCTCTAGTCTTAATTCACACAATTTTTTAGTGGTTTTACTCTTGATATTGGGGGGTTTGTTGGGGAGAGGTTTTATGTCTCTCCCTTTCATCCCTATTTGAAGGGACCCATTAGCATACCATCTTATGTGTCAGTGTTAGGCAGTTCCCTTTGACTCCTTCCATCTCAGTGACTCATCACAAGTCGCCCCTTAACAATAACATGGTGGCACCACCTCCAGAAAGAATTCATATGTCATACATGGTTAGTCTAAATTTGTGAGAGAAATTAAGCCTTTTAATGACCCAATATCTTATGATCTTACTTATTGTGCAATGTCATCTAATATCCCCTCAATATTACTTAATCCCAAAGTGGTTTACATGAAAAGTATAAAATATTTACTTAAAAATGAGACTTCCATGGTTAGTACGCTATGCATTGATCAAGACCATAATATTTACTCAAAATAAATTATTTTCAATGCAATTTGTACAGGTATTTTAAGAATGACTAAGTGGGAGAGGATTAATGACTTGGAAGTTGAAGCCCCGAAAGATATGATACAATTTTCAGCAGAAGACTTAACATGGACAGAGATTGAGGGGGACCAAGTTGTAGTTATTCCATATTGTAGACTTGATGATTTCATAAGTGGAGAGGAATCAAATGAAAGTGCACCCACTCAATTTCTTCTTAAGAATCATCGAAGTAAAAAAATAGAGGATATGAAACACACCAATTACTCAAGATATCTGGAGTACACTGTGTGAGTCTCTATATGCTTTTTCAAGATACGTATAATTTTTTCAATATGCATAAATATTATATCTAATTTGCAGTAATTTTTTTACATACAATTATTGGTGTTCATATGGTCCATAGTTGAAAAGGAGAATTAGGAGTGCGTCATCATATCCAAAGATAAACCACAATCGACATGAAAGTATTAAAGTTGGCTGCCAATGTCACTTCTTTGTGTGATGATTTCAAACGAGACTAGATGATGCTGTAATAATATATACTACATGTAGGCATATTGATAAATCCAATGTTATTTGTCATGGGACAGATGCAATTGGTAGGTCCATGAGATTCAAATATGCACCACATTTAACAAGGGATATGTGATCTAGTGTCCAACATTTCATTAAAAGAGGTTTTAATGTTACATGATATGGGACAAGTTCATCTCTGATGTGAAGGATGGATCTGGTGAGTTATACATAGGGATACCTCGAGATACATGCATGATAAGAAAAGATATAAGTAACATTTACAATGATACCATAAGGCTAGAGTATGTTAAAGATCAAAGTGATCCAAAGAGTGTAGAATGTTGGTATAAGGAACACCCAGAGAGTTTTTTCTTCTACCAAAAACAAGATCTTGTTGAAAATATCCCTTTTATCATAGGCATACAAACAAAGTGGATGTGTTCAATGATGCTGAAATACTCTCACAATAATATTATCTCAATGGATTCAACCTTTAGTACAAATAAGTATGGGGTGTGTACATATTTATCCTAAATCTGATTCATTTATTTAACCTCATATTAATGAATGTATCTTATATAAATATAATTATGCACATTTTTTGTAATGCAGTATCAACTTTACACCTTAATGGTTTTCGAGGAACATCACAATGGGGTTCCAGTAGCTTGGGTGATATCATCACGCAATAATATAGTTGATCTTTCTAAATGGATGTTGGCCTTATTTGCAATTGGAAACAAAGAGCAACCAGATTAGCATGTTCTTGCCTTCATCACAGATGATGCTACTGCCGAAATTGAAGCATTGAGGTGATGTTTTTATTATTTTTATAAGAGGCATAAAAAATATTGTTAATGTATAATCTCTCCAAAAATTATGTTATTGCAGGTCTTCAATCAAGTGTAAAGTATTATTATGTGTGTGACATGTCATTGTGCATGGTTGAAGAATGTTGGAAACAAGGTCCAAGGAAGGGAAAACCAAATATAGATTTTTCTTGATTTAGGAGAAGTCATGCACACGTGTAAAGATGATGAATCTGTGAAAAAGAAAGTTGAAAGCTTATTTGAAGAATTTAGTGAACAAAAATTCCTTTTGGAATATTTTAGAAATACTTGGTTATCCAACAACAAAATATGTAAGCTTCTTATTGGTGGTTTTAATGACTCTATTTTTCATGTCATATGTATACTTATTAGGCACACAAGGGTGTTCCCCCCTATTGTCAAACCAATTAGGATGTATCATCGCCCACACCCACCACATTTTTCCTCCATAAATTCTTCCATGCCTATAACCACCTCTGTAATACCTTCCCAATGCTCACCCCTACCCTTTAGTGATCCACCATTCTCATTTTTTCAATCATCCACCCTTAACATTCCAATTTCCCCTGCTAGGCTAATCCCCTAGCCTACAGTGATTCCCACTATCGTACAACCGGTGGGGGTGTATCGTCGCCCACACCCACTACCTTTGCCCTATTTCACATCCACCATGCCTTTATTCAACACCCCTGAACCATGCCTATATCCGTCACCAAGTGCTCCGCCATTTACCTAGGAAGCGCTGTTTTCTCCATTGCCTCAAATCCTCATGGTGAGAATGAGTATTTGATCAAAATATCATCATGAATTAATGAAATTGATTATATGCCTTTCAATTTTTACAACTAATTGATTATTGTAATTTTTGCAGAGATGTAAATTTGGAAATCCACTTGGGAGTGCCAAGAGGGACGAGGGTGACTTATAGACCCATACTTTAGATCGATCATGGTGTTGTTTTTCCATTATGTCATTTATGGGCATGATATTCCATTATCTATGTTGGAACTGAAGTTCTATTTTGTAAAAAAGAAACATGTATAGTTGGACCTATTTTGAATAAAAATACATAAATTTAGACTTGTGTTTATGGCAACATCTTCATTGAATTTTAAATCCTTATGTGGATATGATGTTATATTCTATCAATGTTACATTACTTTTGATAAATGTAGTTGTAACGGATTTTACTTTTATTATTTACAAAATATCAAGTTTACAAGTTAAGTTACTTTTATATTTATATCTTATTTTATGTTGCATGCATGGACGAATATATCATTACGATATACTAAAAGTTTCACATATACAAAAGCTTCACATATACTAAATATATATGCATATACGGAAGTTGCGCACATATACAGAAGTTATGCCTATTTACAGAAGATTTGAACATATGTAAGAAACTTACGCATATACAGAAGTTATGCGAATATACGAAAGATATGCACATATAAGAAAGTTAGGGATATATGGAAGACATGCACATATCTTCTGTAAATGCACAATTTCCGTATATGTGCATAGAAGATATGCACAAATAAGAAAGTTAGGGATATATGGAAGACATGCGCATATCTTCCGTATATGCACAATTTTTATATATGCGCAATTTTTGTATATGGAATTTGCGCATATACGATATAGATATATAAACGACGTGCATGTCTTCCGTATATGCGCAACTTCTGTATATTCCCATATCTTCCGTATATGCGTAAATTTCTTATATGTGCATATCTCCCGTGTATGCATATACTTATCCCTAAGTTTCTTATATGTGCGTATCTTCTATACACATATACGGAAGATATGCGCACAACGGAAATTGTGCATATACGGAAGATATGCACATATCTTCCGTATATCCTTAACTTTCTTATATGTGCATATCTTCTGTATATGCACGTCGTTTATGTATCTACATCGTATATGCGCAAATTCTATATACAGAAATTGCGCATATACGGAAATTGTGCATATACGGAAGATATACGCATATCTTCCGTATATGCACAATTTCCGTATATGTGCAATTTTTGTATATGGAATTTGCGCATATACGATGCACATACATAAACGACGTGCATATATGGAAGATATGCACATATAAGAAAGTTAGGGATATACAGAAGATATTCCCGCATATCTTCTGTATATGCACAATTTCCGTATAAGCGTATAGAAGATATGCACGTATAAGAAAGCTAGGGATATACAGAAGATATCCGCATATCTTCCATATTTGCACAATTTCCGTATATGTACATATACATAAATTGTGTATATACGAAAGATATCTGCATATCTTCCGTATATGCGTAAATTTCTTATATGTGCATATACGGAAGATATGCGTAAATTTCTTATATGTGCATATCTTCCGTGTATGCATATACAGAAGATAGGTGCATATCTTTCGTATATATGTAACTTTCTTATATGTGCATATCTTCTATGTGCATATACTGAAATTGTGCATATACGAAAGATATGTGCATATACGGAAATTGTTCATATATGGAAGATATGCGCATATCTTCCGTATATGTATACATGGAAGATATACACATATAAAAAATTTATGCATATATGGAAGATATGCGGATATCTTTCATATATGCATAATTTCCGTATATGCGCATATACGAAAATTGTACATATACGGAAGATATCTGCATATACGTAAGATATGTGCACATATGGAAATTGTGCTTATACAGAAGATATGTGCGAATATTTTCCATATATCCCTAACTTTCTTATATGTGCATATCTTCTGTATATGCACGTCATTTATGTATCTGCATCCTATATGCACAAATTCAATATACAGAAATTTCGCATATACGGAAATTGTGCATATACGGAAGATATGCACATATCTTCCATATATGCGCAATTTCTGTATATGGAATTTGCGCATATACTATGCAGATACATAAACAACGTGCATATACGGAAGATGTGCACAGATAAGAAAGTTATGGATATACGGAAGATATGTGCATATCTTCTGTATATGCACAATCTCCGTATATGTGCATATATTCCGTATATACACAATTTCCGTATATGCACATATAAGAAATTTAGGGATATACGGAGGATATACACATATCTTTTGTATATGAATACATGGAAGATATGCACATATAAGAAATTTACGCATATACGGAAGATATGTGAATCTACGAAAGTTGCGCATATATGGAAGATATGTGCATATACGGAAGTTGCACATATATCGTAGATGCACATATACAATATATGGAAGTTGCGCATATATGAATGATGTGCGCATATATTGCATATATGCACAATTTCCGTATATGCGTAATTTTTGTATATGAAATTTGTGCATATACGAAATTTATGTATATACGGAAGATATGGGCGAATATCTTCGATATATCCTTAACTTTCTTATATGTATATCTTCCGTATATGCATGTTGTTTATGTATCTGCATCGTATGTGCGCAAATTCCATATACAGAAATTGTGCATATACGGAAGATACCCGCATATCTTCCGTATATGCACAATTTATGTATATGCACAATTTATGTATATGGAATTTGCGCATATACGATGTAGATACATAAATGATGTGCATATATGGAAGAGATGCACATATAAGAATGTTAGGGATATACGGAAGATATGTGTGAATATCTTCCGTATATCCCTAACTTTCTTATATGTGCATATCTTTTGTATATGCACGTTGTTTATGTATCTGCGTCGTATATGCGCAAATTTCGTATACAGAAATTGCGCATATACGGAAATTGTGCATATACGAAAAATATGCGCATATTTTCGTATATGCACAATTTTCATATATGCGCAATTTCTGTATATGGAATTTGTACATATACGATGTAGATACATAAACGACGTGCATATGCAGAAGATATGCACATATAAGAAAGTTAGGGATATATGGAAGATACGCACATATCTTCCATATATGCACAATTTCCGTATATACACATATCTTCCGTATATGCAAAATTTCGGTATATGCGCATAAAAGATATGCACATATAAGAGAGTTAAGGATATATCGAGGATATGTGCATATCTTCCGTATATGCATACATGGACGATATGCACATATAAAAAATTTAAGCATATACGGAAAATATGCGAATATATGGAAGTTGCGCATATACAGTAGATGCACATATACAATATACGGAAGTTGCGCATATACGAATAATATGCGCATATATTGTGTATATGCACAACTTCCGTATATGAATAATTTCTGTATATGAAATTTGCGCATATACGAAAGTTCTGGATATATGAAAGATATACGCAAATATCTTCCGTATATCCTTAACTTTATCATATGTGTATATCTTCCGTATATACACATCATTTAAATATGTGCATCGTATATGCACAAATTCCATATACAGAAATTGCGCATATACAGAAATTGTGCATATACAGAAGATATGCGCATATCTTTCGTATATACACAATTTATGTATATGCACAATTTCTCTATATGAAATTTGTCCATATACGATGCAGATATATAAACGATGTGTATATACGAAAGGTATGCACATATAAGAAATTTACGAATATATGGAAGATATGCACATATTTTCCTTATATGCACAATTTCTGTATATGCGCATAGAAGATATGCATATATAAGAAAGTTAGGGATATACAGAAGATATACGCATATCTTTCATATATCCATACACAGAAGATATGTGCATATTTTTTGTATATCCATACATAGAAGATATGCACATATAAGAAATTTACACATATACAGAAGATATGCGAATATACGGAAGTTACACATATATGGAAGATATGCACATCGTTTATGTATCTGCATCGTAAATTCCATATACAGAAATTACACATATACGGAAATTGTGCATATACGGAAGATATGCGCATGTCTTCCGTATATCCCTAACTTTCTTATGTGTGCATATCTTCCATGTATGCATATATGGAAGATATGCACATATCTTTTGTATATCCTTAACTTTCTTATATGTTCATATCTTCTATGTGCATATACGGAAAATATGCGCATATACGGAAGATATGCGCACATACGGAAATTGTGCATATACGGAAGATATGCACATATCTTTCGTATATGCATATGTTAGCACTTAAATCTACCTTAGGCTGAAATAAGGTAAAACTCAAGGTTACATCAAACTACGCTCAGCCTCGTAGCTAGCCCTACGAGGACAGGAGAGGGCTCTGTCCGAGTCAATCTTGGCAAAAGGTAATCAATGAGGTCGAGATGAATAAATTGATAACTAATTTTAGGCTAGGTATAAAGTACAAAGAGTTTGAGATTGATTTTTTGAAGTTTTGTTGAATTCAAGGGAAAGGCAATTTTGGGTGCAGGGATGAGGCACAATTTTTGCAGAGGTCTACTTGGGCCAAGACAGGCGATTGTTTTGATGCCTTTAAAGAGAATTAATGGATAAATCTGACTGGTGAGAGGTTAAGGAGAGCAAGAGACTTTCAAGGATTCTCCATAAACAGATGAAAACATGGAAAATCAAACAAACTTAAAGGCAGAGCATAACAAATTATGGTTTCTGCCTTAACACTTCATTTGTTCAATTTCAGAAGATAAGAGAGGGAAAGTGATACACATAAACAACTTACAAATACTGAAAGAAGCACACCATCAACACATAAAGCCACATGAATCCCAAATAGTGCTGCAAAACCCTGGTCTTTCCTTTGCCAAAAATGCAGATAAAATATGTACAATAGAGTGTCGAGCTATTCCCAAGAGTCCAACCCTGAAAATGACTAAGAAAATACATAATATAGGCAAGCGAACCCATTCCCTTGCCTCTAGGGGTCGAGCTCATCATCCTAGGAGCTGTTTCAACCAACTCTACACAAAGCACTACAATCTAGGCAGTCAAAACAACTTGCCTCTGTAAGGTAGGAAACCAATTCATTCATAAAATTTTCACCTTTTAGTGAATGAATCTTCTATAATAAGTAACTAAGTGTCAAAATAACATCATGTTTCATTAATTACATCAGGAGGAGTGAAAAAATCACATCACAAGTCAAAACTGGTCAAACTGGCTGCATTTCCTGAGCTGAAGATGAAAATTTTGCCAAAAAACCCTGTGCGCCGCGCGCCTGAGCCCTATGCGCCGTGCGCCTTTAAACCTGTTTTTGGGGCACTTCCCGGTATCTAAATCAAGCTCACAATAGCTGGTTAAAAGCCCTGGATGTCTGTTATCCAGCCCAAGTGGAATTTTGTAATTTGGGGCTCATTTGCCCCCACAAAATGTCATTCTCCCGGAAGTACTTCTTGCTGGTGCAAAAGGTGGCAGAAAGGTGATTTTCATGGTGTTTTTTAGCCTTTTGGTCACCCAGAAATTAATGAAATGCTTTAGTAATAGCTGAGCATGTATAATTCATCATGACAAACCCAAAAATTGAGAGTTTTTCTCCAGCAAGTGTCCCAATCTTAAGCGCGCGCGTCGACGCGCTACGCGTTGAGCCAAAAAACCTGTTTTTAGGACAAAATTCTCAAAACGACAAAAATTTCTCTGAATTTGCTCAAATTCGGAGTGAATACCCTCTATCCTACATTGTGCCCCGCCAATGAAGCCTCGGCCAAAATTTGGAGTGGATCGGGCTTTTTCCGCCGTTTTAGTGCTTTGCTCAATCGCCTCTTTAGGATCTTCATTTTTGCTTTGCAAACATGCATAAGAGCCCAATAGTGAGTTTTCATATGACGAAGCATGTCCTTGTCTCTGTTTGCCTTCACCAACAATTTCTCCAAATGAGTGTTCACCCGGATGAGCATAGACTCTCGATCAATCAGTGTCAAATCACCGGGTATCTTTCGGGCCAATTCTCGATCTTCCCGGATTTGCCGCAGCTCATAAAGTGTATGTTCATCTTATATCTCTTTGTTGCGCTGCTCCAAGTAGTTAATCACCCACTTAGCCATCTGCAATTTCTTTTGCAGCGAGTCATTCTCAGCCCTTTGCTCTCGGATGATCTCCTTTAGCTCCGAGCTAGGAGAGCTCGCATCAACATCAATGATATCCGTGTCCTCACCTCCTGAAGGACCCTCATCATACATGGGCCTCTTGCCTCTATCCTGGATCTGTACCTGTGCTAAAGAAGAAGACGAGACACCTTCCACATGATGTGGAGATAATACTCGCTGTGCTGATGAAGTCAACGAGACCCCTTCCACCCCGGGTGGAGATAGTACTTGTCGTGTAGATGCAAATAAGGCCCTGTGGCCTCGCTGGTATGTCACATATGGAGGAGCACTGATATGCTCAGTCTCAGAAATGTCTGGCTGGTGTGAAGGCGCTCCCTCATCATGAACTATCTCGGGAGGCAGCTGTAGCGCTCAGAAGTAATCACGGGAGATGAAATCCTCCCAAGTAATGCCCTACTATGCCAACTGATGCATAACTATGATTTTGATCAACGCGTAATGATATATGCTCTTATGCTGATGTGCTGGGCTCTTCCTTTGTACTAAAGTCACCATCCTCTCTATGTTGCGACACATGAAGTACGGAATGTTCATCATACGTACTCTCGTGAAATGCATCAACAAACAAACATGGTACGCATAGAGACGCGAGAATCTGCCCTCGCAACTGAAATATCAAATGATGAGTTTCATCAATGGTGCAAACTCATCCCTCAGGAATCTGAAAGGAAAAACTATGCTCAAGTGTCTCATATACCCGGTTTTGATGTATGGCTCATAGTAGAATCTATCTAACTGCTGGTGTTTGCTCCATTCCTCCCCTAAATTTGGTATCCGGTGGCCTGAGCAATACTTTGTGGTGACAAGGTGGAATTCACTCCGGCAAGGTTTACATGACCATCATGTAAATGTAGAACAAATAAACAGACTAGTTCCCAATGATGCTGAGTTTGTGAGATCATCTCACAGTATTGGAAACAGGATTGACGCCGAAAACAATCCATTGCAACTGGGCAAGCTTGCAATTGAGCCAAAGAAGTAGGCTCCTCCCTTACATGTTGACCACCTTTGCCACTTTTGTGATACCTCCGTGGCACATTTGGAACATTTACCTCCGGTGTAGAATCACTGTCATACTCCTGCTCATAGACTGACTCGGTCTCTGACATGACTTTGAAAACAACATAGCTGGAATGTATATGCTGATGTATAAACTGTGTGTACAATTGACTGTAAACTGTTCTTTTCTCTAAAAATGTTGTGACCAAGGGGACACAAATGCACAAGGGAATATTAAGAAACGGAAAACATTAGGGAATTAGGGAATTTGGAAATAAAAACAAGGGAATTAGGGAAGGAAAGGGAAATGAAAATCTTGGATTTTTGGGTTTTAGGATGTTAGGTAGGGATAATGTGTTTTTTAATAGAGGTGAGGGACTAGGATTTGAGGGATTATAGTGTAGGATTAATGAGGGAATTAATAGGGAAAAATAATGGTGAATTTGGGAATGGGAAACAAAGGGAAATGGGGAAAAAATCACAACCTTGGTTACACTCTATTTTTGAGCCCTACAACAATTTTTTGCATTCAAACCCTACAACACTTTTCATTGACAAAGGAGGGCTTTCCAACTTGGATTTCTAAGGCAAACATATCATGAACCCATTACATTAACCTTTCAAAAGCCAAGCACAAGTAATGGATATGAGCCTATCTGCAAATTTGTGCAGAGAGGAGGCGATTTGGTGCTTTTCCAAACAAATTTCGGGCTTAAAACCCAGTGCGTCGCGTGCCTAGAAACTACTCCAACTTCCTCTCAAACTCACAATTTCGCTTTGGAACAATCTTCTTCACTCTTGGCATGTGCAATGAGTTGAAAATGTAGTGAACTGTCTTTATAAAGACTCCCTTTTGATTTTTGCTTGGTCCATAACCCATTTTGTAATGTTTTGTCGTTGACACTTTTTCAGGATTAATAGACTTCTGATCCTTTTTTGGTCTCCTTAAAATTTTGGTTGAATAAATGATTTTTCTTTGACAATTTTTTGCAAGGATCGCTGTGATATGATCTGGCAAAGGAGACCAAGACTGCGCCTGGACAATTCAAGAACTAAAATTTTTGAAAATTTATTACAAAAATGAGGTGACGACTTATCTTCAAAACAAAGTTTTGAAGAGAAGTCCTAATTTATCTGTATAATGATAAAAATTATTGAGGTAACCATCTGTCGAGGACATCCCTCTGGCCTGTTGGTCTTCTTGGACTTTGCAAAACAAAATTGACTCAACCCTAGACCTAATGACCGAGAACTATTGTCATGACCTAGAAATTTGAAACAGGACTGTAAATGATCTTTCAAGACTTGTTTTTATGAATAGACCTAAACCAGCAATGCCAAGCACGAGGGGAATGAGTGAGAGAAACCATTCCGTCAGAGTTATGGCATGCCTGACGAAATGAAACTGATCGAAACTGATGGGACACCTAAACATGAAATGCAAAAAAGAGCTTTGATCTCTGACGGAGGGATAACTAGACTGACTCTAATTGGCTCCAATGGGGATGGTAGCTCCTTGGAGATGCCAAGAACCGCAGATCTCTATAAGAGCTAGACAGTGCCTTCATCCTTTGGGCGATGGAGTCATTATTCGAACACAAAATCTTGAGAATTTGACTGAAAAAACAAAAATTGCTTTGACCAAACTAAACTCGAAGCTAAAGATTTTAATAAATAACTTGACAAACTTAGATCTCCCCAAGTCAAGTTTACTTAACACAAATCACCTAGTGAAACCAAGTCAAGAGCTCTCCGATGATTCTAGTCCATGCTTCACTAATCAAACAATCTAACCAATTAGGGTTTATGTAGAATATATGATTGTTAAGTTTATTTAGGGTCATTGGGGTTATATTTCAAAGGAAATTTCCCCAAACATATGCAAGCATGAGATTCCTTAAATATTGAAACCCCAGCAAAATTGTTTGAATGATTTACGAAAGCTATAAATTGATAGAGAATGAAGGATCATTGCCTTAGCTTATTAATGCATTTCTAGGCATATGGAGTTAGAAAAGGAGTGAAGTTTCCAAGATAGATCATGTATGGGATTCACAAGACATTGATGAGAGAGATAAACCTAGGTCTCTCACCTCATCAATCATGAATATAGGGAAAATATATAATATCTAGATGAATAACTCATAACTATGTTTGTTATGCACCCTGATCATAAAATAGAAGAAAATATAGATCAACAACTTGAAAAGTAGCCTCTTCGAGGGGGAAACCTCCTTTACACCACATAACTGAAAAATTATTGGATGATTTTAATGATAAGACCTCCTTGGTATATATAAGAGTCTAAGGGGTCACAATATAATCAGAGCCTACATAACAATAATAATTTAAGGGAACATCAATAGTAATAGTGGGATTCTATGGGGTAGAATAATAACAATAAGGGGGTTGCGCTAACAATAGAAATAAGGGGGATACACCAGTATTATAGGGAACTAACATGCCCCTGTCCTTGAAAATAAGTTTTGTCCTCAATGCTTAAGTAGTTCTAGATTCTTATGTATAAAATTATCATCCTCCCATGTGGAATCTTCAGTGGGTAAGTTCTTCCACTTAATGAGGTACTCTGAAATTTATCGATTTTGTAGTTGTCGAGTTCTTATTTCCGTGATAGCTTCAACCTCCAATATGATTTTTCCTTCCTCATCAAGTTTTGGCAATATTGTTTGAACTAGGAGCTTGTCACCGATAACCTTCTTTAAGCATGAAACATGGAACATTTAGTGTACTCGGGGAGATGTAGGTAGCTCCAATTTGTATGCCATAGCACCAAATATTGCAACTCCTTGTAAGGACCATAGTACTTGGGTAATAATTTATTATCGTTCTTAGCATGCTTGAGGGATATTTTTTTGTATGGTATTAGCCGTAAAATTACCCATTTGCCTACGTCAAAAATTCTTTCACCGAAATATTGATATGCTTGTTGTTGCATTCGATTTTGCATCAGAGTAAGGTTATCCTTTAAGAGTTGCATAACTTGTTATTAATGCTTGATGTGATATTCCACTCCTTGAAAAGTATAATTTTTTATTAAAGATGATGTGATGGAAGGTGGATGATATCCATAAAGTGCCATAAATGGGGTTTTTTTTCTATAGTATGGAATGAAGTGTTATACCACCATTCAGCCAGACGTAACCACTTGACCCAATGTGTTTGTTTATCAAATAAAAAACACTGAATATATCCTTCCAAACATTTTTTCACAGTCTAAGTTTTCTCGTCAGATTGAGGATGATAAGATGAGTTATGAGCTAATTAGGTACCAAGACAAGAAAATAATTATGTCCAAAAATTTCGAGTGAAAATGGGATCTCTATCACTTACAATAATCTTTGGGTTTCCATGTAGCTTTTGAGTTGTTTCCATAAATGCAGTTGAAACTGTACTGGGTTTAAATGGATGTGATAATGCACAAAATTGTGCATACTTGGGAAGTCTGTCAACTACCACCATGATGACACTCTTTCCCTTAGACTTTAGTAAACCTATGATAAAATCCATTGAAACCTCCTCCCAATGTTGGCTTGAAATGGATAAAGGTTGTAATAGACCCGATGTCTTAATTGTTTCAACTTTATTTTGTTGGAAAACCAATCATTCCACCACAAACTTTTGAATATTTGATTTAAGGCCATCCCAAAAAGATTCCTTCTTAACCCTGTGGTAAGTTTTTGAAAATCTCGAGTGCCCTCCTAAGGGAGAAGTGTGCAATTCCATAAGAATCTTTTGTTTTAGCTGGGACTTCTTACAGAGGTATAAGTGATCTTTGTACTATAACGAATCATTTTGCCAGCTAAATGTATCTGACGTACTAGAATCTTGTTGTAACTTTCGAATAAGTGCCCACACTTCTTCGTCATTCCTCCATTCCTCCCTTGCTTCGTTTATCCAATCTGGTTGGATAATAGAAATGGCACACAACAATGCTTCCACATCCTCATCTTTTCTTGAGAGTGCATTTGCCACCACATTTTTCTTCCCTTTTTTGTAGATGATTTGAATGTCATAGCCCAACATCTTTGTGACCTACTTTTGTTTCTCTTCAAAGGATAATATTTGTTCCAAAAATTATTTAAGGCTATCATGATCCGTTTTTACCTTGTAGTGTCTTCCCATTAGGTAAGGTCGTTATTTCTTAAGTGCATGGAGTATTGCCAACATTTCCTTCTCATAAATAGCTTTGTGTAAAAAATTTCCCTTGATTGGATGACTTTCAAAAGCAATGGGTCTTTCATCTTGCATTAAAACAACACCAATTCCATTTCGTGAAGAATCACATTCCACAATAAAGGTTTTTGTGAGGTCCGGTGTAGCTAAGACACGTGCTTGACACATTGCCTCTTTAAGATGTTCGAAGGCCTTTGTTGCTTCTGGAGTCCATGAAAATGCATCTTTCTTCAATAGTGTTGTTAGAGGTGCTACTATTCTCCCATAATTCTTAACAAACTTGCGATAATACCCTGTCAACCTGAGAAATCTTCGCAGATGCTTTATGGATGTAGGGATTCTCCATTCCTTAATGGCTTTAATTTTGCTAGGGTCTACCTTAACTCCCTCATGAGATACAATATGACCCAGATATTCCACCTCTTGTACTCCAAAGAAACATTTGGATCTTTTTGCATATAATTGTTTTTCCTCCAATAGTTGTAGCACCCTGTCAACATGTTCAACATGATCCTTCCAAGACTTGTTGTAGATTAGTATATCTTCAAAAAATACTAACACAAATTTTCTAAGGAATGGTTTGAAAATTGAATTCATCAAACTTTTAAATGTTGAAGGTGCATTGGCAAGGCCAAAAGGCATGACCAAAAATTCATAATGACCCTCATGAGTTCTAAATGTTGTTTTCGGAATGTCTTCAATCTTCATTCTGATTTGATGATACCCTAAATGAAGATCCAACTTGGTGAAGTAAATTGATCCATGCAA